>OZ002737.1:21040381-21061494 GCA_963924305.1 Polygonum maritimum | reverse complement strand
CTATCATATTTTTTTTATTTTAATTTGTACGTAGATGTAAGTATTAATTTTCCACAGAATTGTAACATAATCAAACTGATGCCGGTACATTATAGCTCAATCCCAACAAACCCACAAATTTCATCATAGCTCTGTACATTATGTACTTTTAAATAATTTTAAAATATAAACAAAATAATTTTAAAATATAAACAAAATCTGTTATGATAGCTTTTACCTTCTTTTTTTTAATACTTATCTTTTTTTGGGTGACTTTTTTAATACTTAGCTAGACGTACAGATCTTACATCCTAATGTACAGATTTTGCATCCTAATGTATAATTTCTCTTAAAAAACTTAATTAATTATTTCTGTTATGATCTTAAAAGGGAAGTTAGAAAACCACCCACAACAAGTTGATTTACGCTTAATTACTGATGCAATATTCGGTATATAGAAATGTTAAATGTTATTTTATTATGTTATTACAAAATATTGGATACACAAAATATTTTATAATCTTTTAATCCTAAATATGGACACTTATCCTAATAATACAAAATATCGAATATCTATGGAGATGATTTTACAATTAAATTTATAAAAAAATATCAATGTATCAAGAGTAAAACTATTAATTAAGTCGGTGTGATGAGTCAGCCATTTTGATTTCGGATTAAATATGGTTGAAGTATTATATATGGAGAATAAATCTACTATTGGGGTCGGTTCGGTAAGTTGGTCATTTTGATTTTGACTTGAATACAAAGTTTGAACAGTTATGTATGAATTAATAGTGTTGGTTTTTTAGGTTGGTTATTTTGTGTTCAGATTGAGTATAAATATGGACTTTTATATGTGAAGAATGAACCTATTTTATGGTTTGTTTTGTATGTTGGTCATTTTGAGTTCAGATCAAATACATGCTTCAAATATTTGATATGGAGAATAAAGTTGTTAGCAGAGTAGGTTCGATAGGTTGGTCAATTTGAATTCCAATTGCGTACAATTTTGAGTTGTTATATATAGAAAATAAGTCTATTGATGAGATCAGTTTGATGTGTTGATCATTTTAAGTTCGGATTGCGTACATATTTGAGATGTTATATATGGAGAATATAATGATTAAAAATTTCGGTCCAGTATATTATTCATTTGAATTCGGATCGACAACAAGTTTGGGATGTTGATATTTACATAACAATTGGGCAGGATTAATACATGCTTGGTTTAGTTAGGTTCGGGATTGGGTACAAGTTTATTTCGCTAATTTTATAGGTTAGTTGGGCAAGTCATTATGATGAAATTGCAAGTTTAGGTTGACCAATTTGCGAAGAGAATCGACTGTTTTATAATTCCATTTGACACCAGCGTGGACGAGGTTGAGAATGAACGTAGTTTTTTATTTATTTTATTTAAATAATAAAATGTCTATTTATATTAAAATAATTTAATATAAGTAATTTTAAAGTTAGAAATATGACATTAAGTCATAGATCATGTGTAAATTAATATACTATATTTTAAAGTTAGAAAAATGACATTAAGTCATAGATCATGAGTTATCGGACAAACATTTGGTTATTGATTAGATTCACATCATCAAATTCGATCATACTCTAGATATATTCATGTCAAATTAACCAATTAACTTAATCAAAATGGTACATCTTTCACAATATTAATCGGATTGAAATATATTATATATTCCATTTATAATAGTAATATTATTTATAAATTAATATATATTTTAAATTTTATTAAAAAAAGTCCCGGGCAAGGCCCGGGGTTATAACTAGTTTGAATAGGAAAGTGATCAATTTGTAATTTACGTGGATTTTGCTCAAGTGAATTGTCAAATCTCGCTAATTACAGATCGCTACCAAAGTAAATGCTCAGTGTCATTTGGCTGTTACAAACAACGTTGTTTGTAAGAGCCAAATGGCATGTGGTTTTAATTTAAAAATGCGTAGTTCAGATCAAACACATTATTATGTTTCTCACACTCTTTATTCACTTAATCAGAATTATGTTTATTGTCATACGGCACTTTTTACTGATTATGGATATGGCAAATTTTCTTCCAAATGTAATGAGTACAAAAAACCCCACAAGAGACTGATTGATCCTAATCTCTGTCAGAGATCTGTTCAAACAGCAAAAAAAATGTCATTCAAAAAGCCATAGCCAGACTTGAAAATTAGTTAAAAATCAATAAAAACTAGGGATAATCAGTTCATCACAGACCATTAATAAATATTTGGTCAAAAATAATAATTTCAGCAATTCAAAGAGCTTAGGCTGCATTTGCAAAGTCAATAATAATATTCAATAACATCACCAAATCTCAATCTCCGGTACATCCTGCCAGTGGCATTACAATTTCAAAATCCAGAAGTAGTGAGGAACCAAAACAAAGGCAGAAGCTTTTATTTACCCTTGAGTCGTAAATTCCCTGAGAATCAATCAAACCTTTTGCTTCGATGATCACAAAACCAAAGGGCAAAATGATACATCAACGAAATTCTGTAGCGCAACTACTCCCATCTTTATCGATAATAACACTTAAACTCGCACATCCATGAAAAGCCACATGTCAAAGGGAAATGCTGATTCGTAAGACGAAACCAGTCACACACCCCTTTCCCGAATGATCACTTGAGCCGAGGATCACTCTTCAGCAACGCTGACCAATTCGTATTCGATGAGAGACAGATTGCTCTCCTCCTTCACAACAAATTCAGCAGGATCAGTGACTTCGACTCGCCCCCATTTGTCAACGGCTAGCCTCATGGAGCCCTTGAACATGTCGATCTTTGTTTTATTTTCTTAGATTTGGCTAACTGAATTGTCGTTGAGAGAAGTTAGGCTAATTTTGCACATATAAACTGTTTTGATATTCATTATCAACGATTGTTTCGGTTTCTTAGGCATTGATTTAAAGACTCGAGAGAATGATATAGTAACTTCTTTTAATTTTTTAGATGCCTTCGTCGATGGAATTTATAGAGATGCTAGTTATTTAAATTGAACCTTCTAACCTACATGTATTTGTTACATTTTTTCGTCCATATGTCATCTTCACATTGATTTATTTACATGTAGGCTTATCGGTTAAAGCTTAAGACACACGAACACACCACCAATCATTTTCTGTTGGATGATTTGTCATATCGTTTCAATTGGGCTTGAATCTTTATTATTTGGGCCACTAATTTTCCAGGGCCCAAACACATAACTTTCTCTTTTCCATCTGAGATAGATACGACCAAGGTCGGCCGCCTCCTCTTGCATTGCTCTCCGATCACGCCGTCTCTTCTTCTATTGCTTCGACTCCGAGCGCTCTGATACTTAGTATACTTGTTCAAGTTTAAACTCTCGACGATCTCGGAATATCTCGCTCCAATTTGGGTTTTGTGTTTGCGATGAAGGTGAAGGTGATTTCGCGCTCAACGGACGAGTTTACTCGTGAACGAAGCCAAGATCTTCAGGTATTTGCACTCCAGCCCTACTGAACTCCTAAAGGAAAGAAATTACTCAAAAGGGTTTCTAATTGTTTCAATTTGGTTTCCTAGCGGGTGTTCCATAACTATAACCCTGAACTAAGGTCTCAAGAGAAGGCGACGGAGTATGTTAGAGCTCTTAGTGCAGCTAAGTTGGATAAGGTATCCAATTCGAACTTTAAGATGAAATTTACTTCAAACCCAAATTCTAAGAGCAATCCCTGATCTCCATGAGTTTTTAGAATTGAATGAAGTTCCTGGGCACCTCCATCTATCTATTATATTCGTCAAAGTGGTAGATGTTGTTCGTCGGTCTCGATGCTCCCTATGTTCACGGTCGTTATGAGAATGCCGTTCACGCCTTCGTCCATGTTATTAGATCCAATTCCCAAAATTAAGGTTTGCAAATTTTTTCACCGTGATTAGTTTCACTACTTGTTAAAATTGTTCTGAAATTTATTGTTTTTAATTTAAAAATCCTAGTCAACAATATTCTAATCTAGTCACCCATATTTGTTTGTCTAGTCAGCCAATTACGACTGCCACATCATCGACTTCATTGGAGATTTTTACTGGAAAGAGTTTCGTACTATTCTTAACAAATATCATAAGAATTGGTACCGAAACGAGTAAAATTGAAAGTTGATGTTATTTTGAGTTAATGGCAAAAGTTGAGATTATTTTTGGTAATTTTTCCTTATCTATATCATAATTATTATGTTATTTCATGTTTCTTTACACCAATCATTAACTCTATACTAGGGGTGATATAGGAAAAATAATTCTTTCTTAATATGTGTAAAATGTTCAAATGAACAACTATTTTGAAATGGAGGGAGTATGATTTCTAAGGGCTGAAAGACATTAGAATAACTACTTTAAAACTTTTAGATCCCTTCATCAATCGAATTTATAAAGGTGACAGACTAACAGTTGTTTAAACTAGATCTTTTTAGCCTACATGTTTTATCAAAATTGCTTTGGCTATATGCCATCTCCATATTGCATTGTTTACATGTCACCTTAGTCGAGTAGGACACACCCTACCACCCATCCTTTTAACAAAACTAGGTGTACTCGTCGTGCCATGCACGACAATGACTCACGCTTCACATTTTAAAATTATATTTTCATTATAAATAGGATATTAATTAGTAAAAACATATAATGTAAATATAAGCACATGAAAATATTATTTTTTTTCTAGACAAAAAGATTATTTTTCAAATTTGTAGTACCGCACGTATGAGATTATAAAAATATAAAACATATTATAATTATAGAACAACTTAGTAATATTATTTATTTACTTTTTCATCCTTCAAAATTTGTCTCTAATGGTTAATATATATCATTGTCCTTATTATCACAATTTTGAGGCATTATAAGTCAATATTAGTATAAAATGAGATGGTTTCATTGATTATTTTGGTTTGATCTTATTTTTTAATTTAATACTACTATAATTTATTAGTACGAGATATAATTACTATGAATTGTAAAAGTTAAAACTAATAATTTATAAATCTAAAATAAATATAAAATGATTTAGTGTCAAAGATAAAACTAATAATTTATTTAGAAAAATGGGCTTCCATTTTAAAATTCTTTTTTTAATTCAAATTTCTTATATTAATTCTTACATAAATAGATTAAAATGTTAATTGAAAAGATAAGTTAATTAATATGTATCTTTTGTTTTGGTCGAAATTAATATGTATATTTCATAGTAGGAAATTTTAAAGATAGATAATAGTGTTTCAAAGATAGATATTAGATGAGTAAGAAAAATGATAAAATTAAAGATTAGATAATTAGGGAAATTTTAAAGATATATAGTATGCCTTTAAAGGTAGATATTAGATGAGTAAGAAAAAAAGATAAATTAAAGATTAGATAATTGAGAAAAAAAAACATATAAAATTGTTAGTAAAGTGGGGCCATAATTAACGTGAAGGCTCGAAATTTTTCGGCTTTAATATACAAGTATAGATAGATAGATAGATAGATGTGGTCATGTTTCGGTGTGTCACCTTAACAAAATTCTCGAATTAAATTTGCTCAATTTACCATGATGGTCATGTTACTCACTATTTTATAATATCGATGGATTTTGCATGTTAATAGATTGATTGATGATGTTCTACCCAAAAAAAATAGATTGATTAACGATAGAGTGTATTTTGTGCCCTCAGTCTGTTCACCAAACATGGAATATGCACTACAACACAAAAAAATATTTATTAGAATCATGTTTTTCAATGAAGTGATATATTAAAAATATCTTACCAAAATTAAAAATTCTGAATATATCTTTTACACAAATAGATAAGGTATAATTTAATCAAATTAGTTGAAATACCACAAATAAAAACTATTTTTTTAATCAAATTTATAGTGGGTCCACAATCAACTTTAGAAACTATAAATGATATATTAAAAAGATAGAATGTCTTACCAAATTGATCATACTTTTTGCATAAGTAGATAATAAGAAGTATAACTAGATTAACTAAAATAATATAAATAAAAGCTACCGTGATTAGTTTCACTACTTGTTAAAATTGTTCTGAAATTTATTGTTTTTAATTTAAAAATCCTAGTCAACAATATTCTAATCTAGTCACCCATATTTGTTTGTCTAGTCAGCCAATTACGACTGCCACATCATCGACTTCATTGGAGATTTTTACTGGAAAGAGTTTCGTACTATTCTTAACAAATATCATAAGAATTGGTACCGAAACGAGTAAAATTGAAAGTTGATGTTATTTTGAGTTAATGGCAAAAGTTGAGATTATTTTTGGTAATTTTTCCTTATCTATATCATAATTATTATGTTATTTCATGTTTCTTTACACCAATCATTAACTCTATACTAGGGGTGATATAGGAAAAATAATTCTTTCTTAATATGTGTAAAATGTTCAAATGAACAACTATTTTGAAATGGAGGGAGTATGATTTCTAAGGGCTGAAAGACATTAGAATAACTATTTTAAAACTTTTAGATCCCTTCATCAATCGAATTTATAAAGGTGACAGACTAACAGTTGTTTAAACTAGATCTTTTTAGCCTACATGTTTTATCAAAATTGCTTTGGCTATATGCCATCTCCATATTGCATTGTTTACATGTCACCTTAGTCGAGTAGGACACACCCTACCACCCATCCTTTTAACAAAACTAGGTGTACTCGTCGTGCCATGCACGACAATGACTCACGCTTCACATTTTAAAATTATATTTTCATTATAAATAGGATATTAATTAGTAAAAACATATAATGTAAATATAAGCACATGAAAATATTATTTTTTTTCTAGACAAAAAGATTATTTTTCAAATTTGTAGTACCGCACGTATGAGATTATAAAAATATAAAACATATTATAATTATAGAACAACTTAGTAATATTATTTATTTACTTTTTCATCCTTCAAAATTTGTCTCTAATGGTTAATATATATCATTGTCCTTATTATCACAATTTTGAGGCATTATAAGTCAATATTAGTATAAAATGAGATGGTTTCATTGATTATTTTGGTTTGATCTTATTTTTTAATTTAATACTACTATAATTTATTAGTACGAGATATAATTACTATGAATTGTAAAAGTTAAAACTAATAATTTATAAATCTAAAATAAATATAAAATGATTTAGTGTCAAAGATAAAACTAATAATTTATTTAGAAAAATGGGCTTCCATTTTAAAATTCTTTTTTTAATTCAAATTTCTTATATTAATTCTTACATAAATAGATTAAAATGTTAATTGAAAAGATAAGTTAATTAATATGTATCTTTTGTTTTGGTCGAAATTAATATGTATATTTCATAGTAGGAAATTTTAAAGATAGATAATAGCGTTTCAAAGATAGATATTAGATGAGTAAGAAAAATGATAAAATTAAAGATTAGATAATTAGGGAAATTTTAAAGATATATAGTATGCCTTTAAAGGTAGATATTAGATGAGTAAGAAAAAAAGATAAATTAAAGATTAGATAATTGAGAAAAAAAAACATATAAAATTGTTAGTAAAGTGGGGCCATAATTAACGTGAAGGCTCGAAATTTTTCGGCTTTAATATATAAGTATAGATAGATAGATAGATAGATGTGGTCATGTTTCGGTGTGTCACCTTAACAAAATTCTCGAATTAAATTTGCTCAATTTACCATGATGGTCATGTTACTCACTATTTTATAATATCGATGGATTTTGCATGTTAATAGATTGATTGATGATGTTCTACCCAAAAAAAATAGATTGATTAACGATAGAGTGTATTTTGTGCCCTCAGTCTGTTCACCAAACATGGAATATGCACTACAACACAAAAAAATATTTATTAGAATCATGTTTTTCAATGAAGTGATATATTAAAAATATCTTACCAAAATTAAAAATTCTGAATATATCTTTTACACAAATAGATAAGGTATAATTTAATCAAATTAGTTGAAATACCACAAATAAAAACTATTTTTTTAATCAAATTTATAGTGGGTCCACAATCAACTTTAGAAACTATAAATGATATATTAAAAAGATAGAATGTCTTACCAAATTGATCATACTTTTTGCATAAGTAGATAATAAGAAGTATAACTAGATTAACTAAAATAATATAAATAAAAGCTAGTTTTTATTGAATATGCGGTGGGGCCAGAATCAACGTGGTGGCTCGAAAACGGTCGGCTTTTATAATATATATTGATGATTGATTAAAAACCCCACATCAATTTTTTTTTTGTCAAACCCCACATCAATTATTTGATATTGAATGGCCAAAATACCATATCGATATTAAAAAGTAATACATATGGACACTTGAATATTAAAAAATTCTTTTGGATATTTGAGTAATAAAGAAGCAAAAATTGGACATTTGGGTATTAAAAAAAGAAAATGGGTCAATCAAGTATTTTTCTATTAAAAATTTTGAATTTTATTCAATGTTTCCATTTATGTTGAATTTAATTTTTTTTCTTTCCAAATAGCTAATATTCAATTTTCATTAAAATTTTAACTTAAAAAATTTCAAATGGAGTTGAGTCAAAGCAGACTGATCATCGAAACTGATAGTGATCCTTTCATCTCCCTGAAGGTAACTTTGGAAAATACTGTTAGATTTTACGCACATTAGCTTCCTTGCGCCAGTTTGAAAGGTCAATTTCATCAAACATGTGTGCAAATGAAATGCAGGAACTCGGCTTCCCCCATTCGCCGCAGATGACTCTGGAGGAATTGAAGGATGAGTTCGGGGATTTGATACAGGAGAATCCAGCAGCAGCTATGGAGCTGTTGCAGAACCGTGGCCTGCTCAAGGTGCCTCTGGAGTTGGTGAAAGCTCTGCCCAAAACGGAGTAAGCATCAGCGCATCTGCATTCATGGATTTATGGTATTACTGCTTGCATGTGGTCGCGCTGAATTTTGCAGAAACTTCTCTCTTTCTGACGTAGAAAGTCGATAGAGCAAGCTTGGTAAATAGTTTTGATCGCCCTCCTCATAGATCTCTGCTTGTATAGCCACTAAGCTTCTTATCTTCTCTAATATAACACTCGAACAAAGAAAGAAAAAAGTGAACAATTTCCCCTAGACTAACTTGCTTACCTTGAGGTTTGGCAAGGACTTCAGATTCTATGATAACTCCGTGTACAAAAATTTCCTTACCAAATTTTTTTTCTCTGCCTTGTTCTTGGATCACCTGCTAAAGGCAGTTATCCTGTCACAAACATTTTTGTTAACCAAACATCATCCTCGTGAAAACATTCCAAAGAAGACATAGGCAAAGTCTCGCAAATGGCTAGTTTAAAACGGATTTCATCATCAGAATTTCACCGTCATCCAATCATGAAATTAGATCTTAAAAATCTTGAATTATATAAAAGACATAGGCAATAGATGAGCTGTGGGGGTTTTATTTAATTTATTTTGACTCCCGTAATTATAATGGCGAAATTGCGGTACCGCTCCCAATAAAAAGTTTGAAAAAGCGTCTTTCAAACTACCAAATTACAATTATGTTATTTTTGACTTTTTTCAATAAAGTTTACATTATTTGTAATTTTAAATAGTAATTTATTAAATAGCCATTATAATCAAGGTAATACGATTTGGGATCAGGTGAGATCACAAATTAGGGTGTAAAATGCGAACATATCATGGCCGTTGGATCAGGGAAAATTAACGGTCGGATGTACATGCAGATTTTAAAGGCTTTTTAGCTGCTAGGGGTATTTTTGTCTTTTTACGCCTCTGCACTATTCATCCTTCTTCCCAGAATCCCAATTGATCGCACTGTTCATCCTTCGGCCCTCCACGCAAATCTCTTCGGCTCTTTCGCAAATCTCTTCGACTCTCTTGTTCATTCCACATCCTTCTTCGGCTCTCTTGTTCTTTTCAATTGTATTTTCGCCTTTTGACTCTTGTTCAATTGTTTTTATGGATATAGGTAACGATTTGGGGTTTTTGAAAGTTAGAACTTATGCTTTGTTAGTTTTTAGGTTTTCCTTGAGTAAGTTAAGTAAGAACTTGTGAATTTGAGATAAGATTTGGGTGTATGATTGGTTTTTACATGATTTGATTGCATTAGAAAGTGATTTTGAAGTCTTCGACTGAACATAGATGTTGATTATGTACGTTTGCCTTATTGCCTACCATGTGTTCAACAACATGCCTCAACCAATGTGCCTTAATTTGCATGACCCGTCCAATTGCTTTCAATGAACCATTACTTGAAAGTTTATGAACCATACCGATACTCTTTGTGAACCAAAAGAATAATCGTATTTGCACATTTGTAGTAGTCATTATGTATTTCATGTGCTACATACATAGCTTTTACGTTTCTTTTGTAGATTGTTTGTCTTTTACATTGCAAATTGATAATTTCGATTGAATAGAGGTTGAAAGCGTATGCTTGTCTGGTTGCCCACCATGTGTTCGACAAAATGCCTCAACACATGTGCCTTAATTTACATGAACCGTTTTATGGTTTTAATGAACCTTTCCTTTGAAAATTTATGAACCATAATGACATTCTTTGTGAATAGAAAGAAGAATCGTAGTTGCATATTTGTAGTACTCATTATGTGTTTCATGTCGCTTTACACATAGCTTTACATTTTTGTGTTGATTGCTCATCAAGCTCGGGTCATTCTAACATGTCTCATTCAAATGGTGATGCTAGTACTGATAGAGTTTCATTGAACTATTTTCATAATAATACTAGTACCATTGGTGGAGCCGCATTGGATGATGATGAGAACGATAAAGATGCCTACATTCTTCACTTATCGCAAGATTGTTCTTATTTCATTACTACTTGTACGGTTGAGTATAAACCTCAAACAATCTTTTGTTATGTGTGTTTGAGGATTAAGTTATCTTCTATGCACTTTAACATTAAATGAGATGAGTAATTCAAATTCTTTTCTTTTACACAATTTACGCATTTTGTCATATATGAACCGAGTGATTCAAATTCATGAACCATTACGTTGAATCCAATGAACCATATAATTAAACTTCATGAACTTAAAAACAATGAATTCAATATTTTTCTTTACGCATCTTGTCATATATGAACCGAGTGATTTGAATTCTTGAACCACCATGTTGAAGACAATGAACCAAAAGATTAAACTTCATGAACCTACAATCAATGAATTCAATACTTTCTATTGCACAATGAACCTTATAAGTGGAATGCAATGAACCTACAAGTGGAACACAATGAACCTTCGCATTCGACAAAATGAACCCTATTCATCAAGGATTTAAGGATTAATCATTTACATTGCTTGAAGTGTCTAATCTTCTTCAAACCATATCGGAATCAACTCAACAATTTCAACCAACGCTATTATTGCATGAGCTAAGTTCATCTTCGCATCGAACATTTGAATTCACTCATGCATAAACATAAATGAGATCAAACTTATGAACTATATTATTGTATACAATGAACCGTTAAATTGAATAACACGCACGATATTGTTGTATAGCCAAAGAACCAAAAAAAGACTAATATGTACCAAAAGACATGTACCATAAGTAGAATTAGCCTACGTGGGATTTGAACCCACATCTATGTGCACAAGCACATAGCTCTCCCATTTGAGCTAGTAGGCTTACCAAACACATTCTATTTACACAATTTTTATATTTTGTCATATATGAACCGAGTGGTTCAAATTCATGAACCATCACGTCGAAGATAATGAACCGAAAAATTAACTTTACGAACCGTACATTTGAACCTACAAGCTTTCATTGTTTACACAATGAACCTTCAAGTGATTATGCATAACAAGATTTAAGCATTTTACACAATGAACTAAAACATTCCAAGTAAAGCAATAATATAACTAATTTCAAAAAACTACTCATACGGTCACGTTTGGGACATTGAATGATCTCTATTGTCTATTTTGAAGCAAGGAAAAGCTGCCAAAATGAGTGACATGTAAATCTGGTAGCTCATAAGCGTTATGCCTACAGGGGAGTATACCAGCAAAAAATGCATCTTTTTTGAGACTTTAATCATTCAAAATGCATCTTCAATATTTCTCAGGCTAAGTTGAATCCAATTACAATACATTGGAAAGATCCCTAGGATGATAATCACTGGCCAGGATGGTAGTATATGAACAACCGAACAAATAGATCACTATCAATTCCATCAAATACATAAAAGCCAGTATCATATGACTTGCAATGCAATTTAGTATCATTTGTGTAGGATTTTTGCAGCATATATACAACTCTCCTACCCGCATTCAGAGTTTCTATTCATACAAATCAAATCACCAAGAAAGTTCCCATGCCATGTTTCCTCACAATAGCTTAAACTTCCGCCCACACGATGGCACACCTAATCAAAGTCCAACACAAAAAATGGGAAGAGTGGCTAGCAGACACATTTCGTTTTATGAACCGACAAGTGTTTTTGAATGAACCGGTAAATTGAGCATAATGAACCGATAACAAAACCAATCAAGCAAAACAATATCATGAACCGACAAGTGATTTTGAATGAACCAAACAAAATTTCGCCATGGCTAGCGGCAATGGCGATGGCGACGGCCGGCGACAGCGAGCGGGATCTGGCTGACGGAGGGAGGAGAGAACGCCGGAGGGAGCGAGCGGCTGACGGAGGGACACCAGAGCGAGCGGGCGACACCGGAGGGAGCGAGATGGCGATGGAGGGAATCCAGATCTGGTTGATGGAGGGAGGAGCGAACGCCGGTGAGGAGCAAAGGGATCGTCGGACGCGGCGGTGATTTGGTTGTTCGTTCGGTTGTTCGCGCCGGTGAGGAGCAAATAACGAGGGAGCGCCGGACCTCACAAATGGCGGAGGGAGCGACGGAGGTGTGAGTGCCGATGAGGAGCAACGGCGAGGAGCAACGGCAGATGAGAATCGCCGGTGAGCAAAATCGCCCGAGCGAGAGATTGTGAGGAGTGAATGCGGTGGAAGAGTAAAGAGAAAGGGGGTTAGGATTTGTCCCTTTTGGGTGGGGGTTTATTTGTCTTTTTGGATCAAAATCATTTTATTTACAAATTCGCCACCTTGTCAGCCCTTTTCCTTATTACCTTCTTTAATCTCTACCGTTGAAATTGTTTCTCATTTTACACTATAAGGATAAATTGCACCAGAACCAAACTCCATATTATTAATTGAAATTTAAAAAACTGTTAAATAAATATCTTTTCAAATTTGCTTGTAACTAAAAATTGTTAATGCAATGTTTTTATTAATTGTTTTCGCAATAGTGCAATCCGATAACCTCACTATTCTTATAGACCTTGTAAATTGTATTTCTTTTCAAATAAATAACATCAATCAATATCAATATCTATTACTATATACTAAAGCGGAAGCAAATTCCGCCACCGTATTGCGCCACATCACCCCTTTATTAAAATAATATGTTTTATGTAAATTCTTTTGTCATCTATTAAATTGAAAATTTTATCTTTCTATTACTTAGATAATTTAGCTTTGGTCATTTATTAAATTAAAAAATTTATCTTTTTATCTATTTAGAAAATTTATCTTTTATCCTCTATATAAATTTAATGGTAAGGTGGACCAAATGTACTATTGAAAAATAATATATATTAACTTTTGATTAGCATTAATTTTTTTGGTCGAAATTTGATTAGCATTAATTACTCTACGTACCATGAAATATGAGAGAATTGGATTGGGGGGCTAAAGTGGTGACATATTAAAGGAATGGGACTCTTGGTGGAATTAATGAAATAAATGGGCTAAATTTGAAAGTTGACGGTGACAAGCGGTAATATAAAACCCCCCACTCCTCTTCTCCTTTCTCTCTCCTCCCATTATTTCCCAGATTTCCCCCTCTCCCTCTCCATCTCCCTCTTCCCTCTTCCCCTCCCTCTTCTCATCTCTCCCCATCTCCCTCCTTCCTCTTCGTCCATATATAATGGCGACAAGGCCATGGTGATGGGGCTGTCATCGGCGAGCGACGAGGTGGCGAGCGACGAGGTGGCCGACGAGGATACCCGAACTTGGCGGCCGACGAGGCGACGAGGTGGCCGACGGTGTGTTTCAAGGTATGTATACCAACTTTAGATCTAGATCTAGGTTTCTTTTAGATGTTTTAGATCTGGGGTTTTTTTTTCAAGTTCTAGATCTAGAATTTCTAGATCTAGGGTTTTTTTTAAGTTTTTAGATCTAGATCTAGGTTTCTTTTAGATGTTTTAGATCTAGGGTTTTTTTTCGAGTTCTAGATCTAGAATTTCTAGATCTAGGTTTTTTTTTTAAGTTTTTAGATCTAGAAATTCTAGATCTACGGGGCTGTCATCGGGGTTTTCATCCGTTTTTCTTGGGGTTTTTGAAAGTGTTAGATCTAGAAATTATAGATCTAGGGTTTTCGGTGACAAAAACGGTGACATGTTGAATGGAAGCGATTTGTACTTGATCTAGGGTTTTCTGTCTTGTCACCAAGTTTTGTGTGTGATCTAGGGTTTTCTGTTTTCAGTTTGGTGACAAAATCTGTACGCGGTGACATGTTGAATGCAATTCAGTTTTTATGCGGTGACATGTTGAACGCATATAGGTTTTCTGTTTGGTTTAACATGTTACAACATTGTGTGCTGGTGACAGCTTTGATTGCTAGGCGATGATAAGTTTTTATATATTACTTTTAATTATAGCCTATTAGCTCAAATGGTAGAGCAACGTGCCTAGCGTACGATAATGTGGGTTCGAATCCCACATAGGCTTACTAATAATTTCTGATGACAAGTTTAAGTGCAATTTGGGGGTGGTTCTAGGTAAGGTGACAAGTTTTTGTACGTGATGAACAAATTAGAGTGCAATATTGGTGATATTAGTTTGAGAGGTGACAAGTTGTAAACGCGATGACAAGGTTTTGTATGGAGGGGGGGGGGTTGTACGTGGTGACAAGGTTTTGTATGGGGGAAGGGACTTTTCTGTACGCGGTGACAAGGTTTTGTTTGGTGGTGACAGGTTTGGGTGTCATGACGCCATGTTCTAGGATGTTTTTGTAGTTGTCACCAAAAAAGTCCATTTACCTCATTATTTCACCGCGCCGTCCATTCTCCGCAATCCTGTCACCACCGCAGCCCCATTACCCAAAATCCTCATGAAATATCTATATATTACATGAAAGATATGTTTGATAAGTGTAATCTACGTACGTATGATTATTGTTTTAATATTTCTTTATGGCTCATGAAATATTTGTCCATATTACCATTCAATTTATATAATTTTTTTTGTACTACTTATGTTAATTTTATATACATTGTAAAGATCTAATATACCATGTTAACAAATTTAGCTAAGATATATATCATATGTAATATATTATATATGGTATATTTACATCTATTACTACGTATATTTGTATTAAATCTATTACTATATACTAAAGTAGAAATAAATTTTGTCATCATATTCTGTCACCTCACCCCCCTTATTAAAAAAAGTTATCTTATCAATCTTAGTTTTATCATAATATATAATCTTATAAATATTTAATTAAAAGTATTAGTTCTATCTTAAATTTTGAATTACTTAAGTTATTTAGAATAACTTATTTTATCCTAATATACAAATCTCATTATATGGTTACCTATTTACTTAATAAATTAATTTATCCTAAATTTTTTATTTTATAAGAAAATCTTTTTTACCCATTTACTTAAATAGTATTAATAATAAGTATTATTTATTATACTATAGTATATACTATATATAGGCCACATCTTTTTTTATTAAAATAATATATTAAATATTTTTCTATCGTATCATATTGAATAATAGTATTATATTTTAATAAAAAAGATTATATGATATATTTACCCTAGGTATATCTGTAACATTGCATACCGATTATGCTTTAGAGATAGATTTCTTATTAAGATAATAGTTCATTTAATTTTTTTATTTGATATTTATATACTTCTTATTTAATTACTTTTAAACAACATAATAACATATATATAAGATAATTTGGTTTTCTTTATGTATTTTATTAAATATTCTCTATATTTCAAAATATAATACTATATTAATCCAAGTGTTTATTTAATTTATATATGTTAGTTTATACAATTTAATTTAAATTTCAAAAGATTTTATTAATTTTTTATAAAATTTAATAATGCATCTCATCTTATTGCATTCTTCCTCGATATATATAGATGTTTAGGTATGTATAAAAAATTAATAGATAAGATATAAATATTGGATAATATGTGAGAATTATGTTATTTTATAATCTAAAAGAGGCGC
Organism: Polygonum maritimum; assembly: GCA_963924305.1. NCBI lineage: Eukaryota > Viridiplantae > Streptophyta > Magnoliopsida > Caryophyllales > Polygonaceae > Polygonum > Polygonum maritimum. The sequence goes on along the minus strand of OZ002737.1, from coordinate 21,045,200 downwards.
GTCTTTTTAAAAAAATTAAACATATGATAATAATTGTAATCATTATAGTGAATTCATATACAGGATAATAAAATAAAAAACACTCCGTACAAGGTACGGGTCATTTGCTAGTATATTATAAAAGCCGACCGTTTTCGAGCCACCATGTTGATTTTGACCCCACTTTATTAATAATTTTATATGTTTTATTTTTCTTACATATCTAATCTTTAATTTTATCTTTTTTCTTACCATCTAATATCTATCTTTGAAGGCATACTACTTATCTTTAAAATTTCCTTAAATTATCTTTAAAGTCATACTATCTATCTTTAATTTTATATTCCTTAAATAATCAATCAATATATAGTTATATACTATAAAATCTGGCCTTATCTTAGATTTACTATGTTATAGCTACGACAACGTACGTATGTACGGTATGTTATATTTTATATTTTCATTAATTATCTTTCACCACATTGATGAAATTATGTTATATCAATCAAAAAAAGGCTCACGTTCTGGCCATATGTTATTTCTTTAATTTTATTTTTATTTCTTTAATATTATGTTATAATTATATATGTCAAAACCAGATTCGACCCGAACCGACCGAAATTTTTTGGGTTGAAACCCGACTCGAATAGCAGCGAGCAAAGAAAAAGACCGAACTCGATTAACCTGAATTCGATTGGGTTGAAACCCGAAACTGACCCGACCGACCCAACTTTTTTTTATATATGTTGAATAAATATATATTTGATTTACTACGTTACTATTTTAATGGATCTGATTCTTACATAAAATTAATTTTGGATTATAATATAATTAAATACTAGCATAACTAACATTATAATTTCTTAACATTTATAATAGTCGTACAATAAATGTTATATGATTTTTTTTTTATAATTTTCTTAACATTTATTCTACAATATGATTTTATTCTCACCCACTTTATATTTTTAAGAAATTGTTTTTTACAGTTTCTATTAATTTCCTAATATTTTCTATATCAATTTTTTTTCAGATTCAAAATATCATGATTTTAAAAATATATTATATTTTAATAAGACATTTTTTTGTATATTCACCCACATAGAGGCAAAAAATTATTCATTAAATATTATGATTAAAGCACATGTTTAATTTGGTTATATCAAATTGGCGATTTGCATACTAAAATATAAGTAAATACAATTTGCAAAATAATGTAAGTTATTGACTATAAAATATAAGTACGTGATTTGCATAACAATATATTTCTAATCGATTATAGAACAATTAAAGAGTTCTAATATTCGATGAAATTAAATTACGTCAAATATTTTAATATACATTTTCCCACTAATATTGTATTTATAATATATTCAAAAAATTACAAAACACGAGTCGTGCATGGCACGACCGGTATAACTAGTGCCTTTACAAAACATGTTGTCACGTGTCATTTCTATAATAAAAGAATTCACCGGACCCTCCTTTATATGATAAGATCCAATCTTCTAATAAATATTACTCCCTCCGTCCCATTGAGTTTGTCTCGTTATTCAAACTCACTTTTTACACCCAAAATCTAACTTTTCCTTCTACTTTATCACTTTTCAACTTTTTACACATATAAAATTATAAAACTACCCCATTCAATTTCAACATTTACCCACTTTCTCATATCCCAATACTTACTTTATCACCTCCTTAATAATCGCAAAATTTGTCCTTTGAGACAAACTCAAACAAATACAATATATTTTATAAAATATTATTATTTTATAAAATATGATTTTTTCACTCAAACAAAAAATCAAAATAAAATCGGAAAGTAACTTCTAAAATAAAATTATGCAATTATTTTTTTAACAAATACAATATATTTTTGATATATAATTTGTTTTTTTTTATAATTTCTAAATATCATTTGGATTTTGTTAAAACAAAAAAAAAACCTAGACTGATGCAAGAATGTCATATATGTGTAGGAAGAGGGAGTTGGAGGTCGATTAACGAGCTAAGCCAAGACCTTTCCGTAAGTCACGAGCTTTCAAGTACAAGAAGGTCTTCAAATATGACAAATTATCTTTTCAATGCTATCAAGTTACTACTCTGAGTAGTGTTCAGTAAAACAACCATCACTTTAGCTACACAAATGATCTCGAGGTGAATCAAGATGCGTTAGAACGCTTATTCAAATATCTACAACTTTATAGTTGACATCAAGATGAGAATCCAACAGGATGATTGTCCAAAATGCGTTTCACTCAGAATAGTACAAGATCTTACGAGAATCTTCAAACTTCCTTATTTCTATCTTTAAGATATTATCTTATCTTTCATATTTTCGGATTTTTAGATTTTGTTAGACTTAGTTTGTTATCTTTTTAGTTTCCTTATCTAGATTTAATTAGATAGCTTCTTTTCCAAGCAAAATTCTATCTTAGGATCATTGTTAGAGGTAGAATTTTGGCTTCCTAGTTTGTCTATTTAAACACAAATTCCCATTCAATAAAATCAGATTTGATCCTTGGAAATTGACTTTGAAAAGTTGATTAATTATCCACCAAATTATCTTGTTAATTTGCTTGGGATTTTCGGCCATCATCATTAACATCAATCGTTCTTCCTCAACAAATCCTGCGCATATCAACCCGAGATCCATATCTTTGGGCACTTCAACTCGTGACTGCCTTCACTCCGAACGTTGTCACGTATCATAGTCTATTTATATATGTATAAGATTTTATATCCAGCTTAATAAAACATTATCTTTCCATTTAAAAAAAATCAAGATAAAATTGGAAAGTATTTTCTAATAGATAATCTTGAGATTATTTTTTAACAAATATAATAGTATATTTTGAAATATAATTCATATTTTTTTAAATTAATAATCTAGATTATATCTATATTTATAGGGTTTTCTACTTAAGAATCTATATCTATATTAATTAAACCTGATCTTTTAAATTAAGTTATGTATTCAAATAATTTAAAATATTTTACCTTATCTAATAAAATTTATTAATTGAAATCTTATATTTTTATTTTGATAATTTAGAATTTATATCATATTCATATATATCTTTATAATATTTTATAAATTATTTTATTAAATCTTTGTTCAAATAAGAATATTTTGTAGTTATAATATTTTTCTTACCAATGTGTCTAATAAATTTATTGCAGTTAGTCTATACTATATACTATATATTAAAGTCGAGACTTTTTGAGCCTCCACGTTAAATCTGATCCCCCATATTTAAACTATTAATTTTTATTCATGTTATTTTATTTAGTATAATCAAATCAAATTCACTATTATCTATTTATGTAAAATATATGTTAATTTTTTTGGATTTTGGTAAGATATTTTATCCTTTTTGATATATCAATTAACTTTTTAATTGCCTTTTTAATCTATTTAAATAAGAAGTAATTTTAGAAAATCGAATTTTAAAAATAATGTTAAAATGAAAACCCTTTTCTCTACATAAATTATTTTTTTTATCTTGGATATTAAATCAATTTATATTTGTTAACTTTTACTTAATTTATACTTTATAATGTTCATAATAACTTATCTTTTGAAAATATATATATTAAAGTCGAGACTTTTCGAGCCTCTAGGTTAATGTTATTTTCATTAATGTAATTACATTATTTATTATCAATTTTTGTAAAATATATTTTGAAAATTTTGAATTTTGAAAGATATTCTATCCTTTTTGATATATTATTTGTATTTTTAATTGCCTTTTTAATCTCATTATGTAATAAGTAATTTAAAATTTTCGAATTTAAAATGGAAACCCTTCTTTCTAATTAAATTATTATTTTTATCTTTGATATTAAATCATCTTATATTTATTATCTCTTAATTAAATTATATATTATCATATTTATAATAAATTATCTTTTATCTTTCGTAATAAAGTAACTGTTAATTAATATATTTTATTTATTTCAATATATAATTATTTAAAGAAATTAATAGATAAATTTAATTGATATAACGAAAAATGTAAATATAACTAAATAAATTCATCAACTGATAAATTGATAAATTTTCTAAAAAATTAATAGAATATGTCGGAAACCACAAATTTACTTGTATTAAAGAGATAAGTTGAATCCAATATTCATAGATTTTTCTTAACAATTGATATATTAATTAACAGTTGTTAAAAATCTATTATTTTTTGTAAAGCATTACATATTGAAATAAATAAAGTATATTTCTTAACAATTGATATATGTCGTAAACAACAAATTTACTTATCATAATTTATTAACAATTGATACAAATCTGTTGGCATTTAAATTAAATTACGTAAACTAACGTATATAATGAAATCAATAAGTTTAAATAAAAACTCGGATTAATATCTATTATATTAAAGATATAGATAGTATTTAATAAGTTAAATAGAAAACCAAATATCTCGTATATATGTTATTGTTCTTTGAAAAATTAATCAAATAATAAATATATAAATGTGTAATAAAAATGTTAACGAACTATTATTTTAATTAAGAAATCCATCTTTTTTTGAGAGAATTGGGTGTGGGGGGGGGCTAATTTGGTGACAATATGAGGGAAGTGGACTGAAGGTGAAATTAATGGGGGAATGGGACTGCGGTGGTGATATGTGGGCATTAAAACCCCCCACCCCTCTCCTCCTTTCTCTCTCCTAGTCTCCTCCCATTATTTCTCAGCTCTCTCTCTCTCTCTCTCTCTCTCTCTCTCTCTCTCTCTCTCTCTCTCTCTCCCTCTCCCTCTCTCTCTCTCCCTCTCCCTCTCCATATTTCCCATCTCTCTCTCTCTCTCTCTCTCTCTCTC
>OZ002737.1:20963921-21040181 GCA_963924305.1 Polygonum maritimum | reverse complement strand
CATCGTTTTTAAAATAAAAGATTTGGGGAAAAAAACTAACACCTCTAACAAAATACGAACGTGAAGATAAACGTGTATAAATTCACTTCTAACACTTTAATACGATCAATATCTTTTTTTAATTCACATATTTCATGTTTTCGAGTAGCTTAATATGAAATATCTATCTTTTTTTTTTAATGGTATAAAACAATGGTTGACGTAGCAACCCGGCCTTCCGAAAAACGCTCTGAAACCCCCGAACCCTTTGCCCCTTTCCATTTACCCCTTTCCTGTTGCCCTTCAATGGCGATTTTGAAACCCAACAAAAATTCAGTCTTTCCTCTCTTCCTCTTGGCCTTCTCCTGTGTAGTTGTACACACTATTGTTGTTGAAAACCCTCAAAAAAGGTTCCATGAAACAATCTCATCCATGTGTTTGTGTCTTTGGAAGGTTTTTCAAGAGCGAAAAAACCCTAGATCTGAGTTCAAAGATCCCCACTCGGCTAGGGCTCAAAAGACTCGATTGAAGACTCGTATATGTCATATTCCAAGATGGCGAGAAGTTAAGCGGCGGAAACCGAAGAGAAAGAGGAGGATCTTGATATTCTTCAAAGGCAAAGGTCAAATAACGGATACTTCTAGCCAAAGAGGTATGCTGGGGGATGAAGAAGACGGAGGTGGCAGGTTTAAATCCTGCATTAATCCAAAATCGGAGGGGAGCGGCGCCTGGATTCTCAAAGGGCGCGGGCGCACACCATGGCCGGGAACCAAGAAGGCTCGGTTTGGCGAGCGGATTCCTGGCATCTGTAGACTTGAAGGATGGAGTGGCGACAAAGGAGGCCTCTCCGACAAAGTATTTTCAGAGATGGGACAAAGGACTCAACACAGGTTATCCTCTTCCTATTATGAAATCTGGATTCTCAGAAATTATGAACAATTGCTTATAGATTTACTTGATTCTTGCACATTGAACCAACTGAGGTATGAAAAGGGCATTTGTTTGCTATTTTCCCTAGCTGCTATGAAAACCTTTGATGAACAATTTCCTACTGAACAAATTTCTGGCGAGAAGCCCTTTGAACAATTTGAACCCAAGGCCACTATGGTTGAGGAGACCATAAATAGTGGTGCCAAAATGAACAAAGAAAAAATGATTTCCTCTGGAAATGAGAAAGACGAACCCAAGATAACTAGTATAAGCCACAAGGAGTTTGTTTGGTCATTATCTATGAATGAAATTGGTAAACATTGCTGCTTTGATAAAGTAAACTTGGAAGCAGTAAAAACGTATTCTATCCTGATGAGCAAATCTGTGCAAAAGATCAAACATATCTCTGCTATTGATGGTGATGATGATTGTTAATATATGAACCATGTTGATATGGTGCGTCCTTTAGGGAAGCTTTATGGCGAGATTTGTCATAGCACCTGCATATTGTGCATATTATGTCTTGATCTTAAAAATTGGAAACCTCTAACACAAGATAATGAAGCTTACACTGAATCTGACTCATTACTTGTAACAAAGTCATGCAAAGCTGTCTTTGATATTATAGCTAAGTATGTTGGTATTAGGAACTCTTGGATGAAAACTAATGTCTATTGCATTGCTGAGATTTTAAAGGCTTATAAGAATGGTTCTGTCATGCTTGAAATAGTTACTATTTTTGATGATCCTAACACTATTGCAATGAAAGTCTATGAAAAAACTTGTTGTCACTTCGTGTTTGACAATTGCCTCTTATATCCTTATATTGCTTATTTGGTGAGTCATAAAAATGTGGATTCACACTCATTCTTTGTGCAATTGGCTGATGAAGACTATGTAGTGTCATGTTACTTGATCAATCTGCAGACATGCTTCATAAGAAAACTAACTTGTCTTATGTACAGATTGAATCTGTGGAAATTCTTCAAGCAATGCAAAAATCAGTTTGGACAAACTACTAATGGTAAAATCGAGTTCATAGTAAATTTTAATCCAAGGTTGATTAACCCCTCCCATCTTGGTGTAGGTGAAAGGGAAAAGTCAGCTAGTAAAATCTCCCTCAAGGCAAAGACAATCTTGGAAGACTCCATTCCTAGTGTAGGAAAAAAAGTAGCCCATGGAACCTCCCTCAAGAAAAACATAGCCCTTGAAGGCTACATGATGGAAGGAGAAAATAAGGGATATGCAAAAGAGCACATGGGAAAACTGTTGCTCACAAATGTACAATTGTTTGACAATAATGAATTAGAAAAACATCTTGTCTGTACTCTAGGATAGAATTATAAATGGAAAATGCTTATTGAAAGTACTTACAAGTGGTGTAACTTTCCCAATGGAAACATTTTGAAACCAATTTATATCAAACACTGGATTGACATTAGTAGATCTTCTGTTTTCAACAGATACTTGGAAGAACATGAAGGTGATAGATATGCAATTGTTATTGATGTGCTCGTATTCGGAAAAGAGATTATTAATGAACAAGGACCAACCCGAAAAAACAATAACGATCCTTATATGGACATCCTACGTAAAAACACCAACACTAGTGCAAACCGATTAGAAGAACCAATGTGTATCATCTCAAGAATTTTTTATCATGAAGATAAGCTTATGGAATAGTAGAGGGATTGGCCGAAAGTCATTTTGGCCTAAGGTAGACTCATTCTGTAAATTAGAGAAAATTCAAATAATGGCAATTGCTGAAACGAAAGCTGAGCAGCCGCCACCAGATCAAACATGGAGACGAGCTGGCTTTGATAACTTTGTTTGGTCCCCGGCCGCTGGACGAGCTGGCGGAATTTGTGTCCTTTGGAAAGAGTACCAACTCATCAATGAAACCATTGAAGTAATTCTCCATGAAAGTAGGATTATAATCCTTAAATACACTAACCTAGCAACAAAATATACAATTGCAATCTGTCTTGTTTATGCACCCCCCCCCCCCCCAAGAAAACAAGAAACAAGCATTTTGGGAGCATCTCTCTTGGGTGGTTCAGAACCTCCATATGCCCACAATTGTAATAGGAGATTTAAACGAGATACAGGAACCAAATGATAAAAAGGGTGGTGCTCACCCAAATAACACTAGATTTGAAAGACTAAATAGGTTTAAAGAAGATTGCGAACTCTTAGACATTCCTACCGTTGGAAATAAATACACGTGGAGGAAGAACAAAACTGAAATTGATAATATTTACAAGAAACTTGACAGAACCCTTGTTTGCAACCAAGTGATTCAGTGGTTCCCGAATCTATATACAAAACACTATGCATTCTCATCATCGGACCACTGCAAGATAGCAATTGAGCTTGAAAATGGTCAAACTTTTAAAGCCCAACCATTCAAATTCGAGAAAATGTGGATGCACAGAAAAGACTTTAAGAATGTAGTTAAACAAGCCTGGAGAGGAAATTTCGAAGGCTCAAACATGTACAAACTAGTGAAGAAAACTCAGCTACTCAAAACTCACGCAAAACAATGGAATAAAAAAACCTTTGGTAACACTTTTGAACAACTGAAAAACATTGAAGATGAACTCTAGATTCTTCAAGGACAAATCCACCAATCCCCACAACCAAGTATCATCCAAAAACAAATTCGGCTAATGCGGAAAAAAGAATGCATTCTAAATTTTCACAAAACTTACTGGAAGCAGAGAGCAAAAACCAAGCATATAAAATTAACAGACTCAAACTCAAATTACTTCCACAAGATGGCTAATGGTCGTAGAAATAGGAAAATAATAAAAGAAATCCGAACTGATGAAGGGACCCAAATTGTAGGAGAAAACAATATTAGAGAAGAAATTAAAATGGATTTTCGAAAACGTTATATGAAGGAACCCATCAATCTCGCGCTCCTACAAGAGTACCTCAACCTGATCACCAATGAGATAACAATCGATGATAATAACAAACTCACTACAGATGTCACTAATGAAGAAATCAAGAAAACGGTTATGTCCCTTGGAAAAGATAGGTCGCCTGGCCCTTATGGAATGACGGCTGAATTCTATCAAAATTATTGGGATATTGTAGGTCCTACAGTAATTAAGGCTGTTAAAAGTTTTTTTCACTCGGGTAGACTCCTGAAACAAACCAACCACACATTTATATCTCTCCTTCCGAAAAAAGAGGACCCTAGAACAACAAATCATTATCGACCTATTAGTCTATGTTCCACAATCTACAAAATCATCTCAAAAACAATTACGGAAAGACTAAAAAACGTTATAGGAAAACTTATCCATCCACTTCAAGGGGCCTTTGTAGCCCAGAGAGCCATCCAAGACAACGTACTTATAACACATGAAATCCTGCACTCTTTTAGGGGAAGAAAGAATAAAGATGGATGGGTAGCCATAAAACTAGACATGGAAAAAGCATATGACAGAATGGATTGGGAATTTTTATTACTAGTAATGGAAAAGTTTGGTTTCGATACTAAATTCCTTGGATGGATACGCGAATGCGTGAGGACAGTTTCATACTCAGTACTAGTCAACAATGGACCCACATACCCATTTCATCCTGAACGGGGTCTAAGACAAGGAGACCCTTTATCACTATATCTGTTCATTATTGGAGCAGAAATCCTAGCAAGACGACTCCAACAAGAGACTAACACCTCATCCAAAACAATTGGTTTTCCCTTAACAAGAGCTGGAACAAAAATCCCTTTTCTCTCATTTGCAAATGACATCATTATCTTCGCTAGGGCCACCCATAATGCTTGTGGTGTGGTAAAAAATATTATTAGCGATTTTTGTGCTATTTCAGGACAAAAAGTAAACTATCATAAATCTGCCTTTCAAACCTCAAAATCTGTCACCAACCATCAAAAACAACAGATCCAACAAGTTTTATGCATTCCCACCATGACTAACCTGGAAAAGTACCTAGGATGCCCGATCATCAATGGGAGAGTGAACAAGGAAACATTCAGTGATACAATCGGAAAGTCAAAGGCCCAACTATCAAAATGGAAAGCAAATGCGTTATCATTAGAAGGCAGAAAAGTCCTCATCAAATCTAATCTGATCTCCAAACCAAATTACGTGATGCAAAGCTTTATGCTACCCTCTAAAGTCCATGAAGAGCTAGACAGACTAAACAGGAATTTCTTCTGGAACAAAGGTGAGAACCATAAACCCCTCATAGGGTGGGACAGAATATGTAAACCAAAAGCATACGGGGGTTTAGGTATATGGAAAACAGAACACATGAACAAAGCAATTCAACTGAAACTGCTATGGAAAATTATCGCAGAACCTGGTAACATTTGGGTACAAATAATTAAGGAAAAATACCTTAAACAAGACAATCTCTTCTCATACAAGCCGAAATCCAACACATCTTGGCAATGGAAAAAGCTAATGAAATTAAGAGATGAATTTGAACAAGGGCTAATTTGGCAAATTGGTGATGGCAAGACAGTTAAATTTTGGACAGATAGATGGGTGGGCAATGAGCCACTAGAGAAATACGCCCTTAGGCCCCATGAAATTGATAAGAATTGTATGGCTCATGCCTTTATCTCTGGGGAGGGTAAATGGAAAACTAAGGAATTGAGACGGTACCTACCAATTGAGAAAGTCGAACAAATAGATAATATTCCCATATCCGAAAATGCAATCACAGATCGGCTATATTGGACCCCTAGTAAGCATGGTTGGTTCACAACCTCTTCAGCAGTTGATCACATCACTAAAATTACAAACCACAACTGTACAACAAACTCTTGGATATGGAGACTAGATACTACACCAAAGGTTAAAAATTTTCTATGGAAAATTGACAACAACGGCCTGCCTACAAAGGCTAGATTACGACAGAAAAACGTCGTTGTTCCGGGGGGATGCCTTATGTGTAGCTGCCAACATGAGGATATTGAACACGTTCTTATCAAGTGTGACCACACTCGTGAGATAATTCAGAAGATCAACCCAAAAACTTCTCGTGCCTTACAAAGTTACAACTCCTCAAATAAATCACCAAGGCAGATTGTTACTGAAATTGGTCAAATAGTGGGATCAAAGGAATTTGCAGAACTGGCTTTTGCATGGTGGGGAATCTGGTACCAACGAAATAGGCTTGTGTTTCAACAGTCAGATAATGATTTCGTAACAGATCTAGGTCAGTTTATAAAATCCCAAATCCACACTTGGACCCAAGCTAAAAAATGGACGGAACAAGAAAAAGATCAACTACAAATACGACCAAAGAGACAACGTCCACAAGGAAAAACAACCACCTGGCAAAAACCAAGCCCAGAATTTGCAAAACTTAACTTTGACGGATCTAAGCTAACTAATGGATCCACAGCTGCTGGTGCGGTAATTCGTAATTCAAATGCGGAAGTGATTAAAATAATGTCGAAACAGTATGGAAATATATCAGTACCAAAAATTGAAACATTGGCTTTGAAAGATGGAATTAGGATGGCTAAAGAATTGGGGATAAGAAAACTAGAGATAGAGGGCGATAACCTAATAGTAATTAATGCAGTTAACAAAAAAGGACAAAGTCCGTGGGACATTGAAATAATAATTGCAGATATACTAGTCTCATTAAGATGGTTCGAGACTGTACGAATTACTCATGTTAGTAGAAAGTGTAATGCTGTGGCCGATAAAATTGTCAAATTGGGCCATAGCCTCCCTACTAACGCTATTATGAATCTCCCAGAACTTAAAGTTCTCGTCCAATCGGACGCTCTAGGACGTCCCCCGTGAGGGGATCTCCTAATTTTTACCAATTCAAAAAAAAAAAAATTCTATCTTTTTTTTAATGTTTGATAAATACTGTAGAAATCCGCTCGTAAGTGGGGTCCACGGGCCAGCCATTGGGAATGGAGCAGAATGGTTATCCGAACGGACGGACGGAAATACCCTTACGGATTGCCGATATAACAACCGACTCCTTTTCCTTAGTAGCGGAGAGAATCAGGAGGAGGGGAGGGCGAGAGACCCCAACGATCGCCATATATAAATTCCCACGAATCTCTCTCTATAGTTGGATGTGTATCTTCTCACTCACCCAATTCTTCTCCTTGTCCATCATATCTCTTTCCAGGTTTTCCCCACTCGCCCTCTCCTATCTCTTCGCAATTTTGAGGTTTTCGTTTCATCATAATTCCTAATTTCCGTATGATCTCCTTGGTATTGTTCGCCGGAGAAACAAATTGACCAGACAAGGTCGAACTTTTACTTCGTTAGTTTGCCTCGACGACTGAGTTCGATTACCTTGTCTCAATTAAATTCCTCTAATTTTATCTGGATTACGGTGCCAACCGTGGTGATTATATAATCTATCGCTTCATTATGGTTTTCATCGGTATCATATGATTTTGTTGGGAGTTTTGTGATGGTTCTTCTCTCTTTGTGTTTTGTGGCTATTCCAGGTTGAACAGGTTTGGACAATGGGTTTCAAATCAGTATATCGGACTCTTCAGGAGCTATTTCCACAGGTATATGTGATTTCCGGTTAGAATCAAGTTCTTGCAGACCGTATTTTGCCCTATCTTCTATGAAAATTTCATCTCTTTTTTGGAAGCTTACACTAAGGATGCTTCCTTTTGTCGACTGACATGCACTAGTGTCCAGAATTTGTTATGTAATGATGTTTATTGACGTAAATAGGGCTAACACTTCTCCTATCCAAGTCGCATAACAACCTCTAAGTTTCAGTTTACACTAATTGTAGATAAACAATATATGAGAAAGAGCCACACTAATTACCAAAGCTCTACAGTTTTCGAACATAGTCTTTTGGGATATGACATTGCTATGATCTTATATTTTGATTTTCCTATGAAGCATACTAAGTGTAAGTCCCCGGCTTTTGATCATTAGCCGTATCAACCACGTCCAAGCAAACAACAAGCTTTTTCTAAAGTGTATATGAGTAATATAACAGCTATTTCCATTCTTGGGGGTGTATACCTGATCTTCATCATCATGTATTAGTCTCTCAGAATGATGTTTCTCATTCTTGGGGTGATGTTCAATTAAAATTAATTCTTTTGGATGACCACAATGATGTTTCTCCATCACCATCTATTAGTCTCACATAAATAGCTGTTCTTTACCCATACTAAAAGTTTCTCATTCTTAACTTATGACCCTATCAAGCAAGCGTTAAGGGAAGAGTGATAGATCACAACACATATAGAAGCTTTTAAGGGAAGAGCGTTTGTGGAACTTGGAAGGGGACACCCCTGCCTATATATTTCTTTTGTAAAACATCCAAAATACGTTTCTTTCAACTGCCAGCATCTGAACTCTTCGAGAGTCATATTACTGCTATGAACTTTTGACATCGTGAGTTTCCTTATGAAAAAGGTTCCCATCAGTTACTGGAGCTCATCTTTTCACATTTGTAATGCTAATCTGACCTTGGAAGGACATATGTGATTGAGTTTGTAAACTGTTCTTGCTAAGCATCCCAATCCTATTTTTACATCTTCCTTAACTGGTCATATGCTGATGTACGTTTCTTTCTGATGATTTGTGTGAGCAGGTTGATACTCGTCTACTGAAGGCTGCTGCTATTGAACATGTGGAGGATCCTGATGAAGCTGTCGATTTCATTCTTACTGAGGTGATCCCCCACACCGTGGAGAAGTTTGATCCTGCTAGCCCTGGCAAGAGAACTCTTGTTTCATCAGGTAATTAATAAGATTGATTTGCCCATTATCTAAACTCATGGATCTTACAATGAAGTTTTTGGCTTTGTGAACTGTAAGTTTGCTACTGGGACCGATCATCCGGGTCAGGAAGTTTCATCAATGCTGACTGTGTGACAAACTTTTTTTATCCATTGAACATGTAGTTGAATGCAAAGAGAAGCAACTCTCCTCACCTTGCGCTTCTTCTTCTAAGCATGAATCTAATGCTGATTACAAAGCTGCTAATGGATCAGAAGTAATGAAGCCACCATATCATATGGATCCACCCTGTTTGAATGTGAGAGTTCAAGATTCCTTGACATTTTATGATGCAAAGGATTTCAATGATCAGTTCAACGAGTATGCTATGAGCAAAGAATCAACAGCATCAAAGACACAAGAAACATATCATCAGGATATTTCAGTTTTACCTAAAACTGGAGATACTGATAACCGTGATACTAGTGAGAAACCTGATAATAATAGTTTTGGGGGAACTTCTGAACTGCAGAAATACCGAGATTTGGATCTTCAAACATTAGCTCTTTCAACATCATCAACCCCTGCCTTGGATCTTCAAACTTTAGCTGTTTCAACATCATCAAACCCTACTTTGGATCTTCAAACTTTAGCTCTTTCAACATCATCAACTCCTGCCTTAGTAAAAGATCCTGTTCCAGATGTCAGCTTGAACAAGCGTAGTGATGATTCTGCCTCTGATTGTGAATCTCTTTCTGTAAATTCAAATGTAGCTGTTCAAAGTGAGAATCAAAAATACCAGCCTGATTTTGATAGTGATTCATTATATGGGTCGAATTATGTGGAGTTGGCATCCCTATCAGTTAAAGATCACATGCTGGAATCTTTAAATTGCTCTATTCAATCTAATGTTGAGAGTCTCATGTCTGATGCCAATCTTGGAATTTTGGAAGTAAGCTGTAACGATGAGACTGCCTTTAGAGAAGATATCCAAGCTCTTGATAATGCACACAGTGAAGAATCTTCTGGTCCACATAGTACAGTTTCCCAGTCTATGCAAGTTTGCAACACTGATCTCCTTGAAAGTATAGTTGAGGAGTCCAAAAGCCACAAGGTATGGTTTGATAAGGCTGCCTACAATCAGTTTAGACTATTTTGTCATGTTTCTGTTTTTTCCTGTAAGCACTTCATTCTATGCATTGAATTGTACTTGCTTCATGATCTCTGATGAAAGTTTTTTTCAGTACTTTGCTCAAGTCAATGCACTAACTTGAATTAGAAGTTTAATATATTGAATGTATCATGAGCTACTTGGTCTCATTATTTGAACTATCATCTAACTCTTAAATAAATTATGTTGCAGAAGAAGTTGCTTTCTGATATGGAATCAGTCCTCAAGCTGATGAAGGAAGTTGAGTTTCAAGAAAATGCTGCAGAACAAGCAAAGAATGAAGCGGCTGCTAAGGGAGGCCTGGAAATTTTTGCCAAGGTGGATGAACTCAAAAGTATGCTCAAACGTGCTAGGGAAGCAAATGACATGGTATTCTTTACTCAAATTTCTTATCCAGTGGCCGAGTCATATTTGTATTTTGAACTTTTTTCTTGCCAGAGTTCGATATACAACAAAATAGTAAATTTTGATCCTCATATATGTTGTAGCATTCTGGAGAAGTGTATGGGGAGAGGGCTATTCTTGCAACTGAAATGAAAGAGCTGCAGTCTCGCCTTCTTGCGCTATCAGATTTGAAGGAGGAATCTCTATCAATTCTCGATGTGGTATGTTACATCCTCTCTTGATAGTCTTCTGGTGTCTCTCTCACGTTAACTAACCAGGAGCTGTATGCATTGGTTTGTACATTTTGGGCATTAACTTCAATATATAGATTAATTGTACTTTTTCTGTAGGAATAATAATGCAAATTAGTTGCTGCTTTATTGCATAAGTTCCTTGAAAAATACCAATTATAGTTTTTCAGGCAATGTAAAAGCCTTCCAGGGTTATTGAAATAATATTGCTAAACCTATTTAGGTTCATGAATTTAGCTGCATCTTTTGCAAAGAGAAACATTGTATGTCTCTTGCCCTTCCACTCTGCTCCAGCTTTCTTGACCCCTAAGAATATAATTTACGAGAACATATACTGAACATTTAATTTTTTTGAAAGTAAGACCTTATCCAGCAGCAGTATCCTTTTGGAATCTAAAAGGGCAGTTTTCTTCCTAAATGTGCATCGCAGATGCGGCAAACACTAGAAGCACGACTGGCTGCTGCTGAGATGGAGAGAATAACCGCTGAGCAAGAAAAATATGAAAGTGAAGAATCTGCTCGGAAAGCTCTTGCTGAGCAAGAACAGATTATGGAGAAAGTTGTTGAAGAATCAAAGATATTGCAGCAAGAAGCTGAAGAGAATGCAAGGGTAATTCTAAGATGTTTTGAATTGCAACTTTCTCATCCATATGCTCAGAAGAGTTCACTTTTCCTTCTCGGTATTTTTTTTCTAATCACTTCTTTTATTGTCTTCTTTCAGCTGCGGGAATTCCTCATGGACCGTGGCCATGTTGTTGATATGTTGCAGTAAGTTTTCTTAATTAAACTCTTGCTCTCTTGCTCTCTTGCTTCTGTAGGGAAAAAATATGTATCTGTTATCATTTCTGTTTTTACTAATTACGTAAACTATTGCAGGGGAGAAATTTCTGTTATTTGCCAGGATGTCAAGTTACTTAAAGAAAAGTTAGACAACCGCGTCCCTCTAAGCCAATCAATCTCCTCGGAACAGACAAGCTGTATCCTCGCATCTTCAGGATCTGCTCGGAAGAGCACCGATTCCGAGCAACTTCTGAAGCATGAGAAGCCATCTGCCTTATCTGCTGAGCCTTTCCTGTTACCTTCAGTGGAAAAAACAGCAGAAGATACACAGAATGAGCTCTTAGATGAGGGCTGGGAACTGTTCGAGGTTGCCACTGATGACTAAATGCTCTGCTGCAATTTCGAGATACTCAACTCTATTTTACTGCTAAATACGTAGCTTTTTTTTCTTGATGTGAATACATCTCATAATACTCTTATTAGCCTTCTGGCAATAATGCTCTGCTGGTGGAACAGTTTCTTGTGTGAGCGTGTTTACACGGGATGGTCTTAGAAGTTTTATCTGACTGCTGCACAAAGTTTTGGATGTTCAATGCAAAAAGTTCAATGATAGTTCTATGCAATTATCAGTTTTAACAGCTTGCTTATAGGGAAGGGATGAAAGATTATGCAGCTGCGTCATACCAAACAAAGGAGAAGTTAAAAGTGTTCGTTAAATGTGAGTAGTCGTTTGGATGTACAAAATACATAAATCATATTTTGTAGTACATATATCTCCACTAAAGTGGTGTTTGGTATAAAAATTATGGAAAGTAAACAAGTTTGTATAGAAAATGGTGTTGATCTTCTCTTTTTTTGGATGAAAAATTGGAAGAAGAGGGATAATGATTAGAGAAGTATAAGTAATATAATTACCCCATGTTGATGGTGAGGGGGTGGGGAGAAGTTTGCTCAAATTTTGCATGAAAAGTGGAAGAAAGGGGTAATGATTATCATTTTTATCAATGAACCATAATTTAAATAATGTCTAGATACAAATCTTAACCATTTTCTTTCCCTCCAAAAAAACCAACGAAATATGTCTGAAATCACAAATTGACCAGTGTTACTTCAGCAGCGTACAGATGGTCCGAAGTTTATGCTGCTATACAAAAACAAAGGAGATGGTACATATTGATTTGTTCGCATGTACAAGAAGACCACATATCCAATCAACCAATAATAGTAATTCTAGATACAATATAATAACAACAGCGTACTTGTTTACACCATTAATTGTAGTTCTTGTATGAGTAGAAATGCGTGGCAACAATCACCATATCTTCTGAAGATGAATGATCTTCATTACGCGTCTCCCAGCAACTTGTTGATATCAGACTGAAACAAAGGTAAGAATGATGAAATCTTTTATTTTCCAGAAACTACAGGGAAACCGGAAGGACGGCAACAGAAATACATAGATGAGAGTGGGGCACCTGAATAGATAAAGGGGATGTTCTCGGGCCATATCGGCTGATAACACGTCCATCTTTATCAACAAGAAACTTTGTGAAGTTCCACTTAATGCTACTTCCCCAAATGCCTCCGCGCTTGCTGGCTTTTAGGAATTTGTAAATAGGAGCAGCTTTAGCCCCATTGACACGCACCTGGACCAAAGCTTTTAGACATCAGTTGCCAAAAGTACACAGGTTATTTGGTGGTGAGCTTTAGAGAATCTGTCTTAAAGAAGAGACAAAGCCAGAAATGTTTTTGTCTAAACCATATTCAAAAAGATGGAGTTACTAATATATTTTCAATATTAAATAATGAGCAAGGGGCTAAACTAAACAAAACATTGGATTACATTTACCTTTTGAAAAATTGGATACTCAGCCTTGTATCTAGTACAGGCAAATTGCTCAGCATCTTCACTTGTCCCAGGTTCTTGCTTCAGGAATTGGTTGCAAGGAAAGGCCAATATTTCAAAGCCTAGAACCATTTATGATATGTTTATGTCAAAATGGTAAACATCCAGCGTAAACACAAACGATGAAAAACGAGCTCTACACCAGCCACAAGCACACGACTAGCTACACGCAGAGAAGCGAGCAAAGAAAACTTAATCCCCTCACTTAAGTCGGCTATATGGATATGTTTTTGGCATTCCATTCTAAGAGATCAAGGGTAGCAAAGTGATCAAGTTCTTCCTTGGTATGTCAAAATGCACATCTCTATTTGGTCCACCTGTGACTCCTGTTTTCGACCATGTTTTTGACTACAAAGGCACCCCATAGTATTGTAACACATAACCCATTCAAACATTCAAATTTCACCTCTCAATTCTTGGTAGATAGATTGTTAAAGCAAGACCCATTGGCTCCATGTATAGTTTGTACATACTTTTGAGCTTGCCTGTATCATTTTCACAAGCTTTCTCCTCCACTAGATTGTTTGGGTTTCCCTAAAATATTAAGTCTCTTGCACCCTCTCTTTCTTTCAGATGCAGTAATAAATTAATGAACTACTTCCCCTACCATAATTAGCATAAAGCAAGAATTTTGTACTATTTCAAAATAACAGGACGGGGGTTATTTACTAGAGTATTAGTGGAAGCCCTAATAGTAATAACAATTAAAACAGACTGTAATGAGGAGTAAACAAAAACATACCTTTGTCCTTGTTTATCTGATAAAGTTCCGTTAACTGGGTATAGTTGGAATCAGTTAAACCACTGCCCAACAAATGAAAACCCAACAACATAGAGGCAATTAAGCAAAATTCACGCTAACACACACATTGAAGGACAAATATAAGAAGGAAGAGAAAACCATTTGGAAGCAACATTGACAATTAGAAGGACCTTGCCCTTGTACATGCTGAGGTCCACATCCTTGCCTCTGCTATTCTGCTCAATCAAAACACACAGCACAAGAATCTGAGAATTGGCCCATACCCACAACAGATCTGCAGGGGAATCAGAGATCAGTAAGTTATGGACGAAATTTCTTGGTTGAAGGTACCTTGACAGTGAATTCGTGAACTGAATTCTCAGGGACAGATCCAGAAGCACCCATTTCGAACAAGCCAAGCAAACAAAGAAACAAACAAACAAACAAAGTCTTCCTCTTGTTGCCTACAAAAGATTAGTAGTCGAGGAGCTGTTTACTCTGAAAACACGCAGGCAACGACGACCTTTTTGGGTGAGAGAAGGAAATGCAACTTTCTGGAAAGGAAGGAAAACAGATAGACTTTTGGTGCTCAACGTCCGTGTGAACGCGGAAAAACTTGACCCACTACGTGGCGGCGATAACATCCCCGGTTCCCCTCTATGCTTATTAGCACGATTTTATGTACTTTTTTTCGTTTTTTATTTTTTAGTTTGATGGCTCAAACCAGTCAAAATCATGTAATTGATGATCTTAAAGAATTCAAACCATAAGAGTCGTTGACTTAAGAAACACTTTAACTGAGTTACAAATAAACCAGAAGCCGTAAAGGAAGAAGAGAGCAAGGAGATAGCTCTTGCTAGACTTTGAAAATTGACATATTTTCTTGCAAAGAAATCAGCAGCGGCGTTACATTCCCTGAAACAGTGATAAGATACAATATTCGTAGAGCTTATAGTAAAGAAGTCGTTTTAACGAATTAATAACAATTAAATTGTCACCCTCGATGATAAGATTGTGAATTTGAGAGCATTCAATATTCGTAGAGCTTATAGTAAAGAAGAAACTTCAACTTGGACTATTGACATAGAAGGTAATTGTTGTCGTCCTATTGACAGGATAAGTCTTGAGCGATTACTTAGGATAAACCCAACAAATGTGGTTCGTGTTTTTAGTTTAGATGCATCAAAGTTAAGTATGCACCATTCAATAAGTGGTTTTTTTTTTCAAGAAGAATGATTTTTCCTTTTTGGTGTGTTAGCAATATGTTTTTTTATAAATGGTATTACTAAAGTCTAATTCAAGAGCACATGAGAAGGCTAAATCAGATGGAAATTTCTTAGGTTTAATTCTTCCTAGATTAAAAATTATTGCATTTCTATGTGCCCGAACAAACCACCAAAGAAAGCAAAGTAGTATAGTGTACTAGTTGTTTGTAAATGTATCATCACTATTACAATTAAATTGATAAGAAGTAGTTATGGCAAATGAGTAATTTAAAAGTTTTCCTAGTCTCGCAACCATAATCCTAGTAAATGAACAATCAAAGAATAAATGGTTGAGGTTCTCGTTGTGCATATCATAGAGAGATAAGCAGTTGGGAACAGAGTTGTAAAACCGGTTAATTCCATCCATAGTTGTGAGTCAATCAACACAAGATTTCAAAAGAAAGTTTTTATTTTTAGGTGGTAATTTAGTTTTCCAAATCTAAGAGCAAGCATCTCTATTAGTGTTTGAGGGAGAAAGCAAAAGTGATGCAGCTGAATGAACAGAAAAGTGACCATCAACCGCATGCAGCCAAATAAGTTTATCCTCGGTATTTATAACTGTAATTCGAATTTCGGAAATTATTTGGGCTATATTTGGCAGTAGTAGTTGTTGAAGTAACATAGTGCTCCACGAATGATCCGGAAGGATAAAGTCCGAGACAAAAAGGTTAGAGTCAAAGTTATCTATAAACGGTAGTAAATCAATATTCGGAACCCAAGGGTTATGCCAAAATTTGATAGTGCTACCGTTGCCTACTAACCACCTAAGACCATTAGAGAAGGTATCTCGAATATTAAGCAAGCGACCGAATTGCCCAAAACAATTATTCTTGTTGTAGTTAAAGATAGAATCAGAATGAAGATACTTTTTAGTGATTACCTGTACCCACTCATTACGAGGTTGTGTGATGATCTTCCAAAGAAGTTTCATTTGAAGAGATAGGTTGAAATTTTCCGTAGATTGAAGGCCAATGCCTCCACAATCCTTGGGAGAGAAAAATCCTCTCCCACCTAATTAGTGGATGGTGATTAGGTGTAAATTTGTTCCAAAAGAAGGATTTATTAACACTGTCAATCTGTTTTAAAACACCCTAAGGCAGCAGAAAACCTCGTATAATTTACTTTACTTAAAATGCATGACTCGATAAGAACCAACCATCCAAACTTGTGAGATGGAGTTTGCTTTCCATTTGGACAATTGTTTTTGAAGGTTAGATATTTCATCAAAAAATGTATAATTTTATACTCGTACGTCCTTTTAAAAATCGGAACACCTAGGTATTTTTACATAGATGATGTGGTCTGAATATTGAGAATACTTGCCAACAAGCAAGAAGTAGGGTGTGAAATATTGGCAGAAGCTTAAAGTGAGATTTTATGATAGTTAATCGATAAACCCGAGATCAATGTGTACTTGTGAAGCATATTTATACGAATTCCATATTCGGGATGGTTGCATTAGCAAAGATAATTGTGTTATCTATAAAGCTTAAGACAGGTATCATCGTGCCATTTTTGGTAAGCTGTATTCCAACATGATTAGGGGTAGAGATAGATTCTTGTTGTAGCGTTCCAGATAAATATTCCACACATAGTACAAATATAAAAGGTGCAATCGGCTCACCCTGACGCATACCACAATGAGGTATGAATTCAATACCAGGTTCATTATTAATCAAGATTGAGGAAGACGAGGAAGTGATACATTTCATAACAAGATCAATCCATTTAGGATGGAAGCCAAACTTAGTCAAAACTAGACGAATGAAATTCCAATTCAACTTATCTTAAGCTTTTTCTATGTCAAGTTTGATTGCCATCCAACCAAGTCGTCCTTTTTTCGTTTTATGAAATGAGTGGTAGATTTCGTGTGCAATAAGAACGTTATCTTGAATGAGACGCCTTTAAAAAAGGCACTGTGAAGAGGATGTATAGTCGAAGAGATTATATGTTGAATTCTATTTGAAAGTAATTTGGTGATAACTTTATAAATGGTGTTGCATAAGTTGATAGGACGATAATGATTGATTAAAAGTGGTGTTTCAATTTTAGGAATTAACGTGATAAAAGTTTTATTTGTAGGGGTGAGCATAGATCTAGAGTGAAAAAAAGCATTGACAACTCGAACAACCGAAGCGCTAACAACTGGCCACAAGTGTTGAAAGAATTCTGTTGTAAATCCACCTACTCTTTGTTGGGAGGGTATACCTTGAACAAATAAATTTGTCAAGACCCCGCTGAGTATAGCGAAGTCAGGATCGTCCACGGGAGTTAGTAGTTCTATAGTCTAGCAATCATGCTACGAAAACAAAAGAGAAACAAAGCAAGGCAAAACAAGCGAACAAAAGCAAAACACACGCCTCAGGAATAGGTCGAGGCCGACCCTAGGGAGGTCGATGCCGACCCAAGACAGGACTTCACAAACACAAAGAAAACACTACAGAGGAGGTCGCGGCCGACCCTGCAACTGGTCGCGGCCGACCCTTTTCTGGGCACGAAGATTGGTTTTGTAAAATCAAGGAAAAACAACTAGGGGAAGGGATTCTCCACACCACAAGCATGCATTCAAACAATGATAAAGGATCAACTCAACTCACAACCTCATGGGTGACTTTCGTCACAAAAGAACACATCAAGAGCCTCCATTTACATGAAAGGGTTAACATGCAATCCAACTTGTTCTTCGGAGGGTTCAACTTTCATCGAACCCGGATAGTCCACATTCACAAACAAAACTCTTCATTAGGTTGCGAACAAGGACATTCCCCCTTCCTCAAGGGTTTTAAGCACACAAGAGGGATTTATGGGTAGAGATTTCAAGCTAAGCATGGATCCAAGGCAATCAAGGTTTCAAATGCACTTTCATGGTGGGTTTCACCCCAACCCTAGCAAGCTAACTACTCACACATAATCAAGCACAGAAACAAGAAAAGGGAAGAGGAAATCATCATCCAAAGCAAACAACTTCAATTAAAAAAAAACAAGATCCAAACTTACAAACTCAAGCAAACCCACAAGTTTCTTCCAAACACCATTGTCTTCTTCTTCCTAGAACATCAACTAAACCAAGCTTTCTTCTCTACCACCTCTCCCTTCACAAGTTCTCTCTCACACTCACACTCCTCTTCTTCTCCTACACGTTCTTCTTCTTCTACAAACTCAACTTCTTCTTCTTCCTCCTCCTCAGACCACTCTCTCCTCTCTCTTCTCTTTGAGCCTTTTCCCTCCTTGGAAAAGCTGATTTGATAGGGAGACAAAAATGGGTCTTATAGCAGCCCACAAAAGCAAAGGAAGGAAGCTTCCTCTACTGCCACAAGTCTGCCACACGCCTGCCACAGCCGCCTGCTTTTCGGGTTTCGAAAATCCCGCCAAAAGGCATTACTTGCAGCGCACGGAGTTATTTTCGGATGCTGAGAGGGGTCGGCCGCAACCATAAGGGGGTCGGCGCCGACCTTCTGCAGGACGTGGACTTTTTCGCGTTTTGCTTCGGTCTTGCTTCAAATGGTTGGGCTTTTGCGTGGCGTTTCTCCACTCTTTCTCCTTGGATTCCTTGAGTTCCTTGACTCCTTTGAGGTTCACTTGGTTGCGACTTTGGATCTTGGCTCTTGACACCTTGACTCTCGACAACTAACGGTTCCTAGAAAGCTCCGAAAATGCATGAAAATGCCTCCAAAAAGCTCCAAGTACCTACACAACACGAAACAACACACAAACGACTCCAACTCTCGAAAGAGAGGTGAAATCTTATGCAAAGCACACAAACAACAAGGAAAACATGCAAAACAAAAGGGAAAACTACCTAGAAAAACAACTAAAAAGCGCGACATCAAAATACCCCATACTTAAGCTTGCTTGTCCTCAAGCAATACCTTTCATGCATCAATACCAAGCAACAAGCTCAAAGAATGCCTTTAAGGAAAAGTAAGCACAAGATAGAACAATGAGCAAACAACTTCAATATCATAGCACGCATGTGTGAATTCCAAGCAAAACCAATCCAACCTCACAAGGGCAATGTGTTTCACTCGTTTTCAAGTGTTTAAGATATATCAATGAGCACTCAATCTCAATTCCAAATGCAATACCTCATAGACAATGGAAATTATATTCAAAATCTTCCACCGAAGAAATCAAAACAAGCTAAACCATCAAGAGAACTTAAGTGGCTCAATGAAGACTTCAAAGAAGTTTCATTCGGCCGGGTTGTAATGGGGCTCGGTAATTCAAAGGGTGCGGAAAGATTTGGCCTTGTGGTGCTAGTAAATCCGGGGACCTAGACTCCTAGACTTAAAAGCTCAACAACATACAACCCATTCTTCTTTCTTCCTCCAAACACTAAACACTTTATCCTTTCAAAGCACACTTCACTTCACTTATTTCTTCGTCTTTCTTCTTATGAAGAAGCATTGGCTCTTGCACTTATTCAAACACCATTTTTTTTTCTTTTTCGGGACTGGTGGGGGTCGGCCACGACCTAGGTAAGGTCGGCCGAGACCCACGGCAGGGGCGCCCTCTTCCTACACTTGTGCTTTCCGAGCCGACACTTCCTCTTTTTCATTCTTTTCTTCTCTTAAGACAACTCCCTCCACTTCCACCTTCACAATCTCTTTATCTTCACCCCTCATCCACACCAACATCACACCCACTCTAAGTCCTAATTCCCGGATTAATGGGGGTCAAGCTTATAATGGCTAGGATACTTTTGTGGAGCTAGAAATAAGGCTTTAGGCTCAAACAAGGGACTTCAAATCAAAGGATCATGCATAGGTAGGATAGAAAGGATAGAAATAGGCTAATGAAAATAAGTTCAATATCATTTGATCTAACAAGTCATGAATGCATCTCCATTGGTTTCAAATTTTAAATAAGCATGCCATTGTCAAGTGGTAAATGCATATGGAAGGGTAAAAATCACACATGAAAAACCAAGGAATAAAACATACATTCCTTGTGGCCAAAAGATTTCTCACTTAGGTTCAATTTTTGTTGGATTGCTTTTTTTCTTAGAATCATGCATGCTCAATGTTCATTATATGCTCAAAATTCGAAAATCAAAGTCATGGTGGGCAATCTTTCAAAGCAAGTTACAAGGAATTACATGATGATGCTTATAATCACTATCCTAGGACATATTAGCAAGGGTATTTTTCTATCATAAAAATCAAAAAGGAAAGACTCAAACATGCTTAGACTCACACACAAACACATATGCAAAGACACACACAAGCATGGAAACACATAACACAAACAAGTAGCATCTCCCAAACCACCCCATACTTAAACATCAATGTCCCCATTGATTAAAAAGTAAAGAGAGGGAAAAGAGAAACTAACATGGGTTTGGAGCATCGTTGGAGAAGGTTCACCTTGGAGGAGGTTGAGGGAACGGAGAGTCCGGGGACATCTTTTGTGCAAGCCAAGCATTGTAGGCAAATTGGGCTTGGCGGTCTTCATAGTACTCTTCCCGGAAGTTGTCAAAGCCTCTAGTTGCATCTTGGAAACGGGCCAAATTTTGATCGTGGTGATGTTGGATTTGGGAATACAAGAAGTTTTGTTGAATACCGAGGGCGTCCATCTTGGCGTTGAGCATCTCCATGGTTGGGGGAACTTGAGTGCTAGATTCACCACCTTGAGGCTCGAATTGTGGACCACCGGACCACTCGAATCCCGAAGGATTGGAGGAGTACGGGAACAACCCGGGTTGGGGACCCATCGTGTAGTCCATAGGATCATTGTTGCTCGGCCCTGCATCGCCACCGACCCCTTGCTGCCCGAAGCCGACCGCATCATGCGTGACTCCACCTTCCTCGAAGTGGTCGTGGGCGACCTCAGTATGGTCGGCGCCGACCCCTTCCAGGGAGTCTCTTCTTCCGCGTTTTTGCCTTGTGCGCGGGGTTGGGCCGTCTCTCGGGAACCGACTCGACTGTCTTCTTACGTGCTCATCTTCCGAGAGGAGTTGATAGTAGGGGGAGGGATCTTCCGAAGGTGCCCAAGCATCATACCAATTAGGGAGGTAGAACAACTCACAATTTTCGTCGTTGAGGAGGACCTTGTGAGTGGCTCCGGTGGGATCGATGGAGTTGTTGTGGTAGCCAATCACCTCAGTCCACTCAACCACTCGGGCATTTAAATAGTACCGGACATCCATGCGAGTGACGGGCTTGGAGTTATAGCGAGCAAGGTCAACCTTAAGGGCTTGGGCAATGAGGACCACCAACCAACCACACATAGTAAATTTCGGGTTCCTTCGTTGGTTGATGATGTTGTGGACGAACTCATAGGAAAAGTTCATTGTGGGAGCATTGGTGAAGAGGATGGAGGTCAAGCACGCGAGCTCTCGTAAGGTGGGACGGGAGAACTCATACTTGCACCAAATGGCGGCGCCGAGAATGCGCAAGATCACCTTGAAGACTGGGCTAGCAATGTCCCGAGCATGAGGGTTGCTCGTGGTTTCACTTTTGCCGGCGATGTAAGACCACATCTTTTGGACGGGGAAGTCCTTTATGGCATAGGTTCCCGATGGTGAAGGGAGGCCTAGCATCTTGTTGAGCTTGGTGATGGTGGTGGAATGCTTCTTCCCGCCCATTTAAAATTCAATCTTGGTCTTGCCAAAATCCGCCGAGTGTGGCCCCGTGATGGTGAGAGTGGCGGCGAATTCACAAGTAAGCGCCGGGTAATGTCTCGGGACGGGGTCCTCAAGGAGTCGTTCGGCTCCAAGTAAGCGGAACGCTTCCTCCACCGCCGAGTGCATATGAAGGCTCACATGCGAATCGGGATAGTAGGACCTCGCCTTCACCGTCTCCGCCATCATGCCCACATAAAGTTGCATTTTCCCTTCGTCTCGGATCACCACGTCATCCATCACCGCCACATTCTTGCCTTTCTTTTGCTTCTTGGCTGCTCTTGAGGATGATGCCATTTTTCTACAAAACCAACAAGAAACTTCCAAGGTAATTTCCAAATCAAACAACACAAACCCCGCACAAGGGTCACACAACCAATTGCCAAAAAGTCACCCCATACTTGCAAGAAACACACACTTTCAATTTCATATGAAAATTCTCAACCAAGCATGCATAATCATGAAACGCAAGCAAGAAATGGGAAGGACTCATGCTTAAATCAATCAATTCATGGCAAGAGCAACTTAAATAGCATGTTTTCGAAAAGATTACAAGACATCCGGGGTCGGGGACGACCCATGGGAGCTCGTACATATACAAGTACGCGCCAAAACAAGCAACGGCAATATTTTCAAAGTCTGGATATGGTCGGCCGCGACCAGGGCATGGTCGGCGCCGACCTTCTACAGCTAACCATGCTCGAAAAATCAGCTTTAGCCCTCTCTAATGGCTACCAAAAATCATGGAAAAATTCTATTGACCCAAAATCACCCAAACAAGCATAGATCAAGCAAGAAAGCATGCCAAAACTCAACAATCCACAACCAAGCATGTAAAGCGAAGCACATACAACCCAAATTTCATCATTCAAGCTCAAGAACACCCAAATCTAGATTTCAAACTAAACCCTCAAAATAACCCAAGTAAACTTGAATTTAAGAGCAAGGGAGTAGAAGAACATACCAAAAGAGTGTTAAACAAGATGAATGCAAGCAAAATAGGGGTCGAAGCCGAGGTTGTGGGAGGTCGGGGTCGTGGGTTCTTGGTATGGGTGGGTCGAAATTTCTGGGTTTTTGTGGGAGATTTGAGTAGAGGGAGGAAAATTAGGAAGGATTGTGGTGAAATTTGGAAGAAAGGGGCTAGATCTAGAGGTTATGGAGTAAGAGGGATGAATGAGAGCTTGAAAAGAGCTATGGAGGCTATGAGGTCGTGTGAATGGGTGTTAGGTCGTGGAAATGGAACAAAAAGAGGTGGGGAAGGGATAAAAATTGTAAAGAAAAAGTTCAGGGGCTTACATGTAATTTCCCGAAATTTTTACACAATTTTCACCTTGCACCGGAGGGGGTCGGCCGCGACCACCAGGAGGTCGGCGCCGACCAGTTCCAGGGGACTTTCCACCACTTTGTTCTTTCATCTCCAACTTCTTGCACCCGACTAAAGCCTCGGGTTCCTACAAAATACTTATGGAAATGCAAAGCAAACTACCTATCTAGACTAAGAAAAGGAAACAACGGGTTGCCTCCCGGAAAGCGCTTTCTTTAATGTCTTTGAGCTAGACGTGGGATACCTTGGCTAGATGATGGTGGTGAGAGCCCAAGTGGCTCGGATTTCCTCATCGGGGTCCATCTTCTCATAGTACTTCTTCAACTGGTGGCCATTGACCTTGAAAATTCCTCCTTTGTCATCTATGAGGTCGGCCGCTCCATTAGGGTACATACGATGAACCGTGAAAGGTCCACTCCATCGGGTTCTCAACTTCCCGGGAAAGAGGCGAAGCCGAGAGTTGAAGAGAAGTACTCGGTCGCCTTCCTTGATGTGCTTTGGAACAAGCCTTCTATCATGTCACTTCTTTGTCTTCTCTTTGTAGATCTTTGAGTTCTCGTATGCCTTGAGCCTCAATTCCTCCAATTCTTGCAAGTCCATGAATCGTTTTGCTCCGGCCGCGTCGAGGTCCATGTTGAGCTCTTTGAGGGCCCATAAAGCTTTATGTTCAAGCTCAACGGGCAAATGACACGACTTGCCGTACACTAGGTTGAAAGGAGTGGTGCGGAGTGGCGTCTTGTAGGCGGTGCGGTATGCCCACAAAGCATCATCAAGCTTGGAGGACCAATCTTTCCTTGAGCGGGATACCGTCTTTTCAAGAATGCTCTTGATTTGTCGGTTAGAAACCTCCACTTGACCACTAGTTTGGGGATGATAAGGTGTGGCCACTTTGTGAGACACCCCATACTTGGTCAAAAGAGATTCAAAGCTCCTTTCAATGAAATGTGAGCCACCATCACTAATGAGAACTCGGGGTACACCAAACCGGGGGAAGATGTTTGTCTTCATGAACTTAGCCACCACTCGTGCATCATTTGTTCTCGTGGCCACGGCTTCAACTCATTTGGAAACATAATCAACCGCCACGAGTATATACTTATAGGGACCCGAAGAGGGGAAGGGTCCCATGAAGTCAATACCCCAAACATCAAAGAGTTCCACTTCCAAGATTCCGGTGAGCGAGTTCTCGTTCCTCCATGTAATGTTGCCCGCCCTTTGGCATTCACCACAGTTGGTCACATAACCTTGCACATCCTTGAAGATGGTAGGCCAATAAAATCCACTTTGAAGAATCTTCGCGGTGGTCTTGAATCCCTTAGCGTGGCCTCCCGTCGGAAGAGTGTGGCAATGACGGATCACTTCTTCTATCTCTTCATCCGGCACACAACGTCTAAAGATGTGATCACTTCCTTGTTTGAACAAGTAAGGGTCGTCCCAATAGTATCGCTTGACATCGTGGAGGAATTTCTTCTTGGCTTGGGAAGTCAATCCATCCGGAACAATGCCACCTACAACATAATTGGCAAAATCCGCAAACCATGGGGCTTTCACCCCCTTAATAACATCTATTGAGTGCAAAATGGGAGAAGGGGAAGGAGGATTAGGAAGTACACAAGAGAGGTAAAAGATGTGACCTTGGGCGACCTCGCGCGGGGCCGCTTGAGAACCATTTCGATCACCACCAAGAACCGGAGAAGGGGCAGAGGAGGTCGCAACCGACCAAAAGGGGGTCGCGGCCGACCTACTCCAGGAGCCTTCTTCTCGCGATACTTCATAGCATAGGAGAGTTTCGTCCGGGCGGGAGTCGTTGATGGGCACCATGATTCCGGACTCCGTAATGTGCTCAATGGGTAGTCTTGAAAGGTGATCCGCCACAAGGTTCTCCGCTCCTTTCTTGTCTCGTATTTCTAGATCAAATTCTTGAAGGAGGAGCATCCACCGGAGCAAACGTGGTTTAGCGTCCTTCTTGTCCATGAGGTAACGGACAGCCGCGTGGTCGGTGTAGACTATCACTTTTGAGCCAACCAAGTAAGAACGGAACTTCTCAAATGCGAACACCACGGCTAGGAACTCTTTCTCCGTTGTTGTGTACTTGCCTTGGGCCTCATCAAGCGTCTTGCTTGCATAGTAGATAGCGTGAAGCTTCTTCTCCTTTCTTTGCCCAAGAACCGCACCTACGGCATAATCACTTGCATCACACATGATCTCGAAGGGGAGTGTCCAATCGGGTGGTTGCATGATAGGAGCTGACACAAGAGCATCCCGGATCCTATGAAAAGCTTCAAGACACTCGGAAGAAAACTCAAACACAACATCTTTCATGAGGAGGTTAGTCAATGGTTTGGAAATTTTAGAGAAATCTTGAATGAACCTCCTATAAAACCCGGCATGTCCTAAAAAGCTTCTAATTCATTTTACGGAGGTCGGGGGTGGCAATTTTTCAATTAATTCAATTTTAGCTTGATCCACTTCAATTCCCCTTTTAGACACCACATGACCTAGGACAATCCCTTCTCTAACCATAAAGTGACATTTTTCCCAATTTAGCACTAGGTTGGTTTCTTCACATCTCTTAAGCACTCTAGAAAGATTAGCAAGGCAAGAGTCAAAAGTGGTACCGTACACCGAGAAGTCATCCATAAACACCTCCACAATGTCCTCAATCATGTCGGAGAAAATGGCCATCATACACCTTTGGAAGGTGGCGGGTGCATTGCACAGTCCGAATGGCATCCTCCTATTGGCAAATGTTCCGTAAGGGCATGTGAAAGTTGTCTTCTCTTGGTCATCGGGGTGTATGGGAACCTGCCAAAAACCACTATAGCCATCGAGATAACAAAAGTAGTCATGAAGAGCTAATCTCTCTAGCACTTGGTCAATAAAGGGCAAAGGAAAATGATCTTTCCTAGTGGCGCTATTGAGTTTCCTATAATCAATGCACATGCGCCAACTAGTAGTAGTCCTAGTAGGAATCAACTCGCCCTTCTCATTCTCCACCACGGTGAGACCGCTCTTCTTTGGAACTACATGAACCGGGCTCACCCACTTGCTATCCGAGATCGGGAATATGATTCCCGCATCAAGCATCCTCAAAATCTCCTTCTTCACCACTTCCTTCATGTTTGGATTGAGTCGTCGTTGATGCTCAATGGTTGGCCTATGTCCTTCCTCAAGAAAAATTCGATGCATACACAAGGAAGGTGAAAGTCCACTCAAGTCCTCAAGCGAGTACCCAATTGCTTTCCTATGAATCCTAAGAACATCAAGCAACTTTCCAACTTCTTCCGCATTTAGATTTGCATTTACAATAACCGGAAAAGTGGAATTTGGGCCAAGAAACTCATACCTTAAAGACTCGGGGAGAGTCTTAAGCTCCGGAGTAGGCGGGGGTGGTGTAATAATGTCGTCGTCTTCATCCGCCTTCAGAAACTCCTTCGCTTCGCCATCTTCATCTTCAATCAAGCATGTTGGCGTGATCCTGTCGGAGGTCGCGGGCGACCTAGAGAAGGTCGGCTCCGACCTACAACAGGGGAGGTCCGCTTCTCCTTCGTCATCTTCACTCGTGTATTCTCCGAGCAACGCCTTGACCTCCATAACTTCACCGGTCTCCTTCATGGTAGGGTTGAATCGGAACTCTACCACCTCTTCTCCAATCTCGAAATTGAGGAGACCTTTCTTCACATCTATCACGGCACCGACGGTGGCAAGGAACGGCCGTCCAAGAATGATTGGGACGACGGGATCCTCCGGCATTTCCATCACAATAAAGTCATTGGGCACAAAGAACTTGCCGACTTGGATAGGAAAGTCGTCGACAATGCCGGTGGGTTGCACACAAGAGCCATACGCCATGTAGAGCCTCATGTTTACCGGGACCAAAGGACCCATGTTGGTCTTGGACCATATAGAAAGAGGGAGGAGACTAGCACTTGCACCAAGATCACATAGAGCTTTGAATCGGTGAGCACCTATGCCAATGGTAATAGCAAACTTACCCGGATCACCAAGTTTTTCCGGGAGCTCTATAGACCGCACTTCATTGGTCAATTCGGACATCGACCGCTTCTTTGACAAGATTTCTTTGAGAAATTTGGTGTAGGCGGGCATCTCGTTCAACGCTTCGGCAAAGGGAATGGTGATGTTGAGGCCTTGGAGGACCTTCACAAAGCGTTTGAACTTTCCTTCCGTGAAATCGTTAGCCTTTTTGGATGGGTAGGGAAGTACCTTCGTTGTCGGAGGCAAAGGCACGGAAATCGGGACTTTCTGAGGAGGGTCGGCAACGCCCTGAGGGTGGTCGGCTGTGACCTCCTCTGAAGCAGGAACAGGGTCGGTGGAGACCATAGGGGGGTCGGCCTCGACCTGTTCCAAGGGAGTCTCGTCCTCTTTGTTCGCCGTTTCTTCACTTATAACTCGGTCCGGCAACTTCTTCCCGCTTCTTAGGTGAACGGCGGCAATATGGCCTCTTGGGTTCTCATCGGGGTGGCCCGGTAAGCGCCCTTGAGGTCGTGGAATTTGAGCCGCGAGATCACCAAGTTGGGAGTCAACGTTCTTCCTTCATGTGTCAAGATCTCCCAATCTCATATGGACTCCTTTCAACTGAGTGGTGAGCTCGGTTCTCACCCCTTGCATCAATCCTTCTTGCAACTCTTGGACCCATGATGGCTCCGCTTGATAACCGGGAGGTCTATAAGGAGGGCCCCTTTGTTCTTGCGGGGGAGGTGGATAACCTTGACCTTGGCCATGGTTATTCCATTGAGGGTAATTGTTGCTCCTCCCCGCATAAACATCGTTTTGGCCTCGGTAGGGCCCTCTCATATAGTTAGCCTCCGCATAAGCCTCGGCGGCCCGGACTTGCTCCACATTAGTACAAGAGGCGGCGGTGTGTGATTGAGAACCGCACTCTTGACAAGGGGGGCCGGCGGACTTGAAGTAGCTCACTTGCTTCTTGAGCTTGTTGATCTCATCTTGCATAAATTGGAATTTCACATCTTGATCAATGGGCTCACTATTGGGATCATAGAGCTTTCTTGGTGGAATCCGGACGGCTTGTTGGGTCCCGTACATGGCATCATAGTTGGTGAGTTTGTCCATGAGACCCCATGCCTCGTCGGGATCCATCTCGATGAAACCACAATCGGTGTGGAGGTTGATGCGGTCTTTTGTTGCGGCATTTATCCCTTGAAAGAATATCTCTTGAAGGACATAAGGAGGTTGTCCATGAGTTGGACATTGCCGAAGAAGCTCCTTGAATCTCTCCCAAGTTTCAACAAATGTCTCGTTGGGAAGTTGATGGTAAGAGGTGATGCGCTTCCTTAGCTCGGTGGTCTTGGCCGGTGGAAAGAACTTCGTCATGAACAAGTCGTGCAAAGTCTTCCATGTAGTGATAGACCTAGCGGGCAGACTTTCGAGCCAATGAAGAGCTTTCCCACACAAAGACCACTTGAACGCCTTTAGGAGAACATACTCAAGTGAGACACCATCGGCGGCGATAGTGTCACAAAGGTCGGTGAAGTTCTTGATGTGCTCCATGGGGCATTCGGTGGGCTTCCCTTCATATTGAGATCTTTTGATAAGAGTGATGAAGTGGGACTTGATCTCAAAAGCACGCTCTATTGCCGGGAGTACAATAGCGGACTCGGGAACCCTAAGCTCAGGATGCATGTATTGCTTAGCGTTCCTCAGAATAGCATCAAGTTGTTCTCGGAGGCGGGCGGCCTCCTCTCTTTCTTGCCGCGCAGCTGCGGCTTGAGCATCACGCTCCATTTGCATACGCTCCATTTGAGCGCGAAGTTCGGCCATTTGACGGGCAAGAGCCTCAGCATCGGCCATTGCTTTTCGTTCTCTTAGTCTTCGGCGAAGGGTTCTCTCTATTTCGGGATCAAAGGGGAAATGGTCAATCACCCTTTGCGAACTAGAGGGCATACACCTGCGTACAAAGCACTAAAGAAACGAATTAGTAACAAAATAGGGGTTCGGGCTAGTCCCTCACCCAAAAGAAAGCTAGACTTGGAAACTAAACTAACTCCCCGGCAACGGTGCCAATTTGTTGGGAGGGTATACCACCCCGCTGAGTATAGCGAAGTCAGGATCGTCCACGGGAGTTAGTAGTTCTATAGTCTAGCAATCATGCTACGAAAACAAAAGAGAAATAAAGCAAGGCAAAACAAGCGAACAAAAGCAAAACACACGCCTCAGGAATAGGTCGAGGCCGACCCTAGGGAGGTCGATGCCGACCCAAGACAGGACTTCACAAACACAAAGAAAACACTACAGAGGAGGTCGCGGCCGACCCTGCAACTGGTCGCGGCCGACCCTTTTCTGGGCACGAAGATTGGTTTTGTAAAATCAAGGAAAAACAACTAGGGGAAGGGATTCTCCACACCACAAGCATGCATTCAAACAATGATAAAGGATCAACTCAACTCACAACCTCATGGGTGACTTTCGACACAAAAGAACACATCAAGAGCCTCCATTTACATGAAAGGGTTAACATGCAATCCAACTTGTTCTTCAGAGGGTTCAACTTTCATCGAAGCCGGATAGTCCACATTCACAAACAAAACTCTTCAATTAGGTTGCGAACAAGGACATTCCCCCTTCCTCAAGGGTTTTAAGCACACAAGAGGGATTTATGGGTAGAGATTTCAAGCTAAGCATGGATCCAAGGCAATCAAGGTTTCAAATGCACTTTCATGGTGGGTTTCACCCCAACCCTAGCAAGCTAACTACTCACACATAATCAAGCACAGAAACAAGAAAAGGGAAGAGGAAATCATCATCCAAAGCAAACAACCTCAATTAAAAAAAAACAAGATCCAAACTTACAAACTCAAGCAAACCCACAAGTTTCTTCCAAACACCATTGTCTTCTTCTTCCTAGAACATCAACTAAACCAAGCTTTCTTCTCTACCACCTCTCTCTTCACAAGTTCTCTCTCACACTCACACTCCTCTTCTTCTCCTACACGTTCTTCTTCTTCTACAAACTCAACTTCTTCTTCTTCCTCCTCCTCAGACCACTCTCTCCTCTCTCTTCCCTTTGAGCCTTTTCCCTCCTTGGAAAAGCTGATTTGATAGGGAGACAAAAATGGGTCTTATAGCAGCCCACAAAAGCAAAGGAAGGAAGCTTCCTCTACTGCCACAAGTCTGCCACACGCCTGCCACAGCCGCCTGCTTTTCGGGTTTCGAAAATCCCGCCAAAAGGCATTACTTGCAGCGCACGGAGTTATTTTCGGATGCTGAGAGGGGTCGGCCACGACCATAAGGGGGTCGGCGCCGACCTTCTGCAGGACGTGGACTTTTTTGCGTTTTGCTTCGGTCTTGCTTCAAATGGTTGGGCTTTTGCGTGGCGTTTCTCCACTCTTTCTCCTTGGATTCCTTGAGTTCCTTGACTCCTTTGAGGCTCACTTGGTTGCGACTTTGGATCTTGGCTCTTGACACCTTGACTCTCGACAACTAACGGTTCCTAGAAAGCTCCGAAAATGCATGAAAATGCCTCCAAAAAGCTCCAAGTACCTACACAACACGAAACAACACACAAACGACTCCAACTCTCGAAAGAGAGGTGAAATCTTATGCAAAGCACACAAACAACAAGGAAAACATGCAAAACAAAAGGGAAAACTACCTAGAAAAACAACTAAAAAGCGCGACATCACTCTTGGAGTCTTACTTAAAGCTAAATAAAAAACAATCAATTTGATCTTAGAAGGGGATGGTGGTTTGGAAAGTTCTATATTATCGGTATTAGTAATAAGAGAAGGAATAATATATGTCAAGATCAGTGGATAACAGAAGTATTATGAGATTGGAATCTTGAAGCTAGTTTAAGCAATTTTGTGTATTTGAACAACTCTTATGAGACCCAATGTGAAATATGAATGAATTACGTTTTGTACCATGGTGTACAGATAATACTATATATATATATTATAGTGTTACATATTTAAATAAAAGGGAAAATTCTTTTTTTTTTATGACTCGGTGAGGATTAGGATTCCGACTCAAGGCGGAAAATCTAGAGCATCCTGATGGATGAGAGCTAGTAGCTCGTGATGGTTCCAGATTGTTTCCCATGAGTGACTGTGGTCCAGATTTGCAATTTTATCGGCCACAGCATTGCACTGCCTATTCTCATGTGAAATTTGGACTGACTCGAATTCGCGGAGGAATACGAGAATATCTGCAACAATCCTTTCAATTTCCCATGGACAACTGATTTGACCCTTGATAGCTTTGATAATCGTTATATTATCCCCTTCTATCTCAATTTTCCTGATATTGCTTTGTTTGGCCTTTAATATTCCATCCCACAATGCCAAAGCTTCAGCCATCAAGACTGATACGTTGCCAAATATTCATACAGTTCTAGTTAACGGATTTCCATCTACATCCCTAATAATCGATCCACCTGAAGCATTTCCATCACTTATCTTAGAGCCATCAAAATTTAGCTTTGCAAAATGAGGTTTCGGCCTTTTCCAGTGGCTCAACTTTTGTCGTGCAGTTGGCCGTCTTCGAACCATACTATCTTGTGCCTTTTCTTCATCCTCTTGCCACTTCTTGGCTTGTTCCCATTGCCTCAACTGTGCTCGAATATGTTGGCTTAGATCTTGTATAACATCATTAGTCGTTGTTTGGAATGCTAGTGATTCAGGCTATTTTGTATAGGTTAACTCTTGTATTTTGAGATGATTTAGAGAGTGTTTAGGTTAGTTTTGAGCGTTATTGTAATATGAAGACCGAAGACACAAGTTAGGAAGAATCAGGAGTTAAAGAGTTTAAAGACGAAGATTCGCCACTACATGGATACCGCGGTCGCATTGTCTATGACGCGGGCGCGGTGGCGTGAAGAGACGGACCAACCAAGACCATGAAGGCCGCGGTCGCGCTGTCTATGGCGCGGGCGCGGTAGAAGCCGACTCAGCGATTTGACCAAGGAAGACCGCCGCGGGCGCGGTGGTGACGCCGCGGTCGCGGTGCCGGCCGACTTTCACGCGGACGAGATTTTATCTTTTCTATCTTGTTTCCTTTCTTATCTTTCGGTTTCCTTTCTTATCTAGTCCGAAAAGGGTGTTCCTTGGGGCTATTTAAGGGGAGCCTTTCTAGGTTTTTAGGTTATTCAATTCACTAGACAATCAATTGTTCTTTCAAAAAAAAGATTTGAGTTTTCTTTGTAATGGAGAACTAACTCTGGTCTTGAGTTTATTCGATCAAGGAAGCTTTATTAGGAAGTTGTGAAATTCTGGTAACCTTTTTATCCTTAGGTCTTTATTGATACTCTTGTGCTTCATCCCATGATCTATGTTTGATTTTATGAGCCTGATCAACTTGTTTGATTGACTTAGATCTATTGTTTGATTTAGGATTGGTTGTTGTCTATGCATCTTTCCTATTTCTCGAAACAACTCTATTCTAGGACCGTGGACTGGTTTAGGGAAGAGTATTCAATGGTTTAGTTGTGCATGAGACTCGTAGCTTGATTGCATGATTTGATTTCCTAATATCCCTGTTCTCTATGCTAATTCTAGGTTAAGCGTCCTTGCCTAGGGTTATAGAATTGCTTGGACCGTGGACTTGCGATTGTTAATGATTGGGATTGGAATTGACCTAAGTATATAAAGAGGTGGATGAATTCATGATCAACGGATTAATAAAGTGGAATTGATTGGATAAACTCTACTTAATAACTTTTGATTGAAAACAACTTTCAAAACCCCCCTTTTGAATACTTGCATGAAAACCATAAAATCTGACTAGAAACTGATTCCTTTGGGTTCGACCCCTTGCTTGCTCACTATACTGTTGTTTGCATGTTTGGTATTTATTTTTGATAAGGGAACAACGACTTTGCCCGAGTCAGTTAGCATATTCCTTTGATGTCATATGCTCCACCATGTTACTGCAAGTTCAATGAACTCTGCTTTCCCTAATTTCCTCTTGATGTCATATAAAACATTCCTTGGGTTTTGTTGTGGAGGTACATACGTCCTAATGGTTCGCTCGGTATTTACATTTATGCTTTTGATCACCCGTAACGTGTGTGGGCAACTAATCATCAAGTGTATTGAGTCTTCGTGGGTTCCATTACACATGAGACATCCTTGTGGAATTGCAATATGTTTTTCATAGAGTCTTTGTTTCGTTGGAAGTCCATTCATATCAATTTTCCATAGGAAAATTTTCACTTTTGGATAGATGTCTAATTTCCATATCCAATCATTCATACTCGGATTCATCACATCCTCTTTCGTAACTAAGCTCACTGCTAACGCTGTTGAGAACCATCCATTTTTGCTCGGTGCCCATATAAGCATGTCATCTATCTCATTATGCGGTATAGGTATCAATGTTATCTTTTCCACTAAATCCATAGGGATGGTTTTGCGTAATTCATCTATTTTCCATTCTTTGCTCATTGAAATAAATTGTTCCACCTTGGCACTAACATTTTTAATATCATTTTCGTTCATAAACTTTTCCAATGGTTCTTGCATTACCCAATTATCTGTCCAAAAGTTTACTGACTTTCCATTTCCTATTTGCCACTTATGTCCTTTTTCAAATTCCCCTCTGAGTTTGATTAATTGCTTGAATTGCCATGATGCGTTAGGCTTACTCCTATATTCTGCTAGTGTGTTTCTTCTTAGGTATTTTTCTTTCACAACCTTGACCCAGACATTGTCATGCTCTTTGAGTATTTTCCACAACAGCTTCATTTGTAGTGCCTTGTTCATATCCATAGCTTTCCTTATCCCTAGACCGCCATATGCTTTCGGTTTACATATTCTGTCCCATCCTATCAGGGGTTTATGTTGTCTGTCCTTATTCCAGAAGAAACTCCTGTTGATCGCATCAATTTCATCGTGCACATCTTTAGGCAACATAAAGCTTTGCATTAGGTAGTTTGGCTTTGTGGCAAGGTTCGATCTTATTAGGACCGACCTACCCTCTTGGGATAGTGTACTAGCTTTCCATTTTGATAGTTTTCGTTGTGCATTACCTATTGTATCATGGAATATTTCTTTGTTGACTTTGCCATTAATGATCGGACATTCGAGATACTTTTCTAAATTTGTCATCGTGTTAATTCCTAATGCCTGCCTAATATTTTGTTTCTGCTGATTTCCAACTTTCTTCGAGGTGTGAAATGCAGATTTGTGGTAGTTCACTTTTTGACCTGTAGCTGCACAATATTCCTCGACAATGCTTTTCATTAAGTTACAAGCATTCTGGGTTCTTATTGCAAATATTATCATGTCATCCGCAAAGGCTAGGAACGGTATCCTCGTTCCACCTCTAGATACAAGGAATCCAATCAATGGTTTCGGGCTTTCACTTACCTTCTGCAGTTTTCCTGCCAGAATTTCTGCTCCGATCACGAAAAGATACGGCGACAGCGGGTCGCCTTGTCTAATCCCTCGCTCGGGAGTAAATGGGACGGTGGGTCCACTATTAACTAGTACTGAGAATGACATTGTACACACACACTGACGAATCCATTCTACAAATTTCTCATCAAAACCGAACCTCAGAAGCACCTGGAATAGATAAGACCAGTCTACCCTATCATACGCTTTTTTCATATCTAGTTTAACAGCCATCCAACCATCTTTTGCCTGGCTTCCTCTAAATGAGTGAAAAATTTCATGCGCAATGAGAACATTGTCTTGTATTGCATGTCCTGCCACAAACGCTCCTTGCAAGGGGTGAATGATTTTAGGCATTACCCTTTTTAATCTCTTTGTCAATATTTTTGCTATTGTTTTATAAATCGTCATGCACAAGCTAATGGGCCGAAAGTCATTGTTGTCGAAGGGTTGTCATTTTTTTTGGAGAAGTGATATAAAGGTGTGGTTGCTTTGTTTCAACATTTTTCCAGAGTGGAAAAATCCTTTCACTGCCTTGATTACACTTGGGCCCATAATGTCCCAATATTTCTTGTAGAATTCCGATGTCATACCATCTGGTCCTGGGGACTTATCTGAACCAATTTGAAAAACTGCCACCTTTATTTCTTCATTAGTTACCTGTTTCGTGAGGTACAGATTGTCTTCAGTTGATATTTCATTTTTTGTGAGGGAGAGATATTGCTCAAGTACTGAATTATTAATTTGTTCTTTAGAGTATCGTCTACGTCGAAAATCATTTCTAATTTCTCGACAAATGTTATCTTCACCCATTATATGCGTTCCATCATTTGCGACGATCGTTTTTATCACTTTATGGTTACGCCTTCCAGTAGCTATCTTGTGAAAATATCCTGAGTTAGAGTCAGACAATTTGACATATTTTGTCTTTGCCCTTTGTTTCTAATATGTTTTGTGAAACTGTAGAATACATTCTTTTTTCCTAAGGAAACGGAGTTGCTTTTGTATAAGGGCTGGTTGTGGGCTCACAATTATATGCTTCTGCAGATCAAGCAATGTGTCCTCAATTTCCTTGAGTTGCTCAAAAGTGTTTCCAAATGTTCTATGTTTCCACTGTCTTGTATGTTCTTTTGATATTCGAGTTTTTTTCATTAGCTGGAACATGAAGGACCCTTGAAAGGTCGCCCTCCATGCTTGCTTTACTACATTTCGGTAATCTTTTCTCATTAACCACATTTTCTCCATCTTAAATGGAGCCGCCTTCATTAAGTGCCCGTTCATAAGTTCTATCGAAATTTTACAGTGATCAGATGATGTAAATGCATGATTATGTGTTCGGATATCTGGAAACCACTGAAGAATGTTCTCACTAACAAGAACTCTGTCCAATTTTTCATACATGTTATCAACCTCTATCTTGTTCTTTCTCCATGTAAACTTATTTCCCGTTGTTGGTATGTCTCGCAAATCACAATCGTCTTTAAATTTTCTTATACGTTGGAACATAGCGGTCGTAGGGGCATTACCACCCTTTTTATCTGCGTATTCTTGGATTTCGTTCAGGTCACCTAACACAATAACAGGGAGGTGAGTGTCATTAAGGCAGTTTGAAAATTCAAGCCAGAATTCATCCTTTTGGTTTTCATTCGGGGGCGCATATACAAAACACAACGCCAAAGAATATCCTGTGAGGTGGTTTACATATTTCAATATAATGTATCTAGCTTTGTGAACCAAGATTTCCACATATTCACTATTGAGTTGGTGTTCTTTCCACAAAACACAGATACGACCTGCCCTTCCTATAGCAGGGGACCACACAATATTATCGAATCCTGCACGTCTCCATGTTTGGTCACTTGGCAATTTATCTGTTTTAGTATCTGCAATTGCTAATATTTGGATACGCTCGATTTTGCAAAATGAGTCAATTTCTGGCCAAAACGATCTCCTACCTATCCCTCTACTATTCCAAAACGCGACTTTCATTTGGCTTTAATTTTTCTTCGTGGTCTTACAACTCAACAGAGTTGAGTGTCGTCTTTTCTTAGATGTCCAGCCTTATTTGTCCAAATTACTCTTATTATTGCATAAAGGTTAATTTTGCACCTCCTCAAAGTCGGGTACTTGTGCCTGCAACTTTCTTTCCTGTATTGCCAAGTTCTTCTAAATTTCAAGCAATATATGTACCCTCTTTTTTCCTCCCTAAAACGTCCTCTATTTATATAGGAATACCAACTAACATTGTAGTCTAGGTTTGGAATTTTTCCTTTATATATACACAGCTTTCCCAATACTTCTTTGTACATAGTGCATAAACAGCTAGGATTGATACTAAAAACCGTATCCTGTAATCGAGACAATTCTTCCACTAATTTCTCGGTGTCCACAGCGCCTTGCTCATACGACAACCATTCTTTGCCTCTTCTTTCAAGTTCACAATTGTCTCGTCCAAGGCCATAAGTGAGAACCATCACAATGCAGTTTCTAGATCCTTTTTCCATTTTTGCAACATCTTTCTTTCGTTGCATCACATGTCCTTTAAAATTTATGGTCCTAGAGGACCCAACATGCAGCAATTTAGTCACACTAATAGTCACAAAAAAATACCACATCCACTGAAATGCGAGCCATCCATGTCTTTTCCTTAAAGAAAGGCTAACAACAACATTTGGAAAAGGTTTAAAACAGTCCAACAAACAAATTCGAATACTCCAAATCATGCAAAAGCAAGCTCTTATTTGTAGACGAAAATTTCCATGGAGATGAGTTAAGTTGCACAAGGAATTGAAATTCCTATATATGCAACTGCACATACCTTGAGTTTTTCCATCCTTTACTATCTTGTTCTCAAATTTAAACTTAATATGATCCTTATTAGGGTATAGAGCTTTCTCATTCATTTTGCATTCTACCTTCAAGTCTTGCATGGCATGATAATAGTAACTATCCAATTTATTCAATTGAAACTGAACATACACACAATAAATATTTTCTTTTCCAAAACTGAAATAGCCAACATTTAAGATCACGAAAATTCCAGAACTGAAAGGGAAAATTCTTTTGGTAACCCTGTGGTTTTGACAATTCCTTTTGGTGACCTAAGAAAAAAGTTATTCCTTT
Source organism: Polygonum maritimum (assembly GCA_963924305.1). Lineage (NCBI taxonomy): Eukaryota > Viridiplantae > Streptophyta > Magnoliopsida > Caryophyllales > Polygonaceae > Polygonum > Polygonum maritimum. The sequence goes on along the minus strand of OZ002737.1, from coordinate 21,002,621 downwards.
TGGTACCCCTATGGTTTATACATTTTTCTTTTCCTAGTCAAAACTCTATTCAAACCCATTTTTCATAAAAACAAAATACATTTCATTTAAAATTTAAATAAAAACGAATTTACTTTTGCTTGTAAAATGCTTCAATTTGTAGACTATATAATATATAATTATTTTTACATTATACTTCAACAACCTTAATTTAATTTTGGGGATTAATTAATTTGGATCATTCTCTATTTAATAAATCATAAAATATACTAGTAAACATATAGAGTCAACTACCTAAAAGCACCCGTAAAATAGGCCATATTCCACTTAACCACCCGGAATATGCCTAATAATTTTTAACCACCCGTAAAAGACTCTCCGTTAGCAAATCGCCACCTCTGAAACCTTTCCGTCAAAAAAATCCGTTAAATCATACAAGATTACCCTTTTACCCCCGAGCCCTCACTTTGCTTTTCCCTTCTTTTCTTTCTTCCGCCGGTCAACCAGTGACCACCACCCTCCGTAGAGATTCCTCTCGATCGCTAACCCAAGGAGTCTCGAAGTCGCCGACGGTGGAAGAGTTGTCTGAAGTTGCTGGCATCAAGTTGCAGAGGCGGGAGCGGAGGAGCGAGCAGTGAAGGTCAGCGGTCGGGCGGGCTGGTTGCCGGTGGGCTGGGGTTCGGTTCCAGATCTGGGACTGAGGGGGAAAAGGGAGTGGACCGGAGTTCGGTGGGGGTTTTGGCCGGCGGTGGAAGAGCCGTGCGAAGTCACCAGCGTCGGGCTGCAGAGGCGGGAGCGGAGGAGCGAGCAGAGAAGGTCGACGGTCGGGCGGGCTGGTTGTCGTCGGGATCGAGCCTAGGGCTGGGGTTCGGTTCCAAATCTGGGACTGAGGCTGAAAAGGGATGGGGTTCAGTTGTTGAGCGGTTGGATCGAGCTTGGATGGTCGACGACGGGGAGGCTAGGGTTTTGGGAGATGAAATGGCGCAATTTGGAGGTCCAATCGGGCAATTTGAACTTGTGGGCCTTAGGAGGCGAGGAATGTGCCATTGTCGGCGGCATAAGCATCCATGGAAGGCTTAATGATCGTTTGGAGAAGACAATGGAAGGGGCAAAAGGGTAATCTTCTATGATTTAACGGATTTTTTTGACGGAAAGGTTCTAGGGGTGGCGATTTGCTAACGGAGGGTCTCTTACGGGTGGTTAAAAATTATTAGGCATATTCCGGGTGGTTAAGTGGAATATGGCCTATTTTACGGGTGGCTTTAGGTAGTTAACTCAAACATATATGTTTGACAAAGTATATATGTGGCATTAATAAATTAAAATTCCCAAAACTCATTAGTTTTTTTAACATTCAAAGCTAACAAGTGCAAGTTCATTAGTTTTAAACTCATTAGTTTTAATCATTCGTAAATATTGTCCGGAAAAAAGCGGTGAAAAATCACACTAATTTTTTTGTAAAATAATTTTATTTAGAGAAAAATGTAAATTCGTTTTATTTAAAACTTAAATAAAAAATATAATTTTTTGGATGAAAACTGATTTTAAATAATGTTTTGGCTAGGGAAAGAAAAATGTATAAACCATAAGGGTACCAAAAGGAATAATTTTTTTTCTAGGACACCAAAAGGAATTGTCAAAACCATAGGGGTACCAAAAGGAATTTACCTAAATAAAATAAAACTATCATCATTAGTTATTATATCATACTTCTTATTTTAATTTATTATATAAAAGATTATTAAGTTAATTTGTAAATTACCATCAATATTGACAATATCACCTAACTCCTTCAAAAATGTCAAATAATCATAAATATAAATAAATACTAGCTTAACCTGTCGTGTCATGCATGAAAATTACACTTAAAAATATTAATATTATAACTATATTTTACAATTATGTATTGAAATGTAGGACATCAGGCTGTTAGGGATTTCAGAGGACATGGCGCAGTGCAGGGAGAGGTGAAGGGAGAAGATCAGCGTGTTAGACAGCTAGTCAGCTTTCTAGTGGAGTCGTGTATTCTTTTGGTGGCTGGCGGTTTAACTTAGTTTGCTTGCTTAGTGGGTTTGTTTTTGTATGATTTAATCTTTTTCTTCTTCTTATTCTTAGTTTTTCGGTGTAGTTTGTTGAGTGGTCTGGTCTAGGTTTTTTGGGTCCTATTGGGCACATTTCATCTAGGTCTGAAATGCCCCCGTCCTGACCCCCCAGATCATACTTTTATGGGATTGCCTGGGTATATGTTGTTGTTGTTGTATATTGATATGGAATTAATATAAATTTTATTGTACTAACAATGTTTTTTCTAAAAAGTGTTATATTATTTTTGAAATACATGTAGCTTAAATTGGAAATAATCAAAGAATTGGGCATAAAATCTGTTTATATAAAAATTTTTTTTTTGAAGTACAATACTGTAGCATGAAAATCTAATTTGTTTTTTATATATTTCTAATGTATTGGAATAACGTTTTTAAAATTTATTGTTTTTGTTTAATCAAAACTCACAGATTGGATAATATAAAACACTTCTATAGCTAATTTTTCTTCTTTCCCCAAAATATAGAAAAATAAAATAGTGAACCAAATGCACACAAGTTAAATTGGTGAATTAAGGAAAAAAAAAACTTAACATGTGAGATGGGATATACTTGGGCTGGTGAGATGGGATATGACTGGGCTGGTGAGATGGGATATAAATTGGTGAATTAAGAAAAAATAAAATAGTGAAAACCCTCTAATCTAAATAACTAATGAGATAAATAATGAAAGGCCACAAGTTCCGACAAAAAAACATAATAAAAAGGCCACAACTGGCATTACAAGGATTCGAACACGGGTGCACAACATATAGATGGAAAATGGAGGGGCGGAATGGCCACTGGAACAACTCAACTTCAGTAATTTTCTCTTCTACTCTGTTAAATATATTACGAATGGAGGGGCAACCGTCCACCCATGCCATCCCCTAGATCCGCCACTGCCCACAACCGGCCACGCTAGGCCCCATTACCAAGTGTAGGGTGTGACTACTTCAAGAAGAGCTTCAAATGACTCTCACTACAATGGGCCCAATGCTAAACCACAAGGTTGGGCCTTTCATGATGCTCCAAGGAGATGGGCCAATTGTTAACACTGGTGGGATTAGACCGAGCCATCTCCAAGGAATCCTATCAAAGCTCTCTAATCAAGACCCTCTCCATTTAATGCCGAAATACCTTAGAGAGCAAGGAACTTACTTGGACCACAAGGGAGACGTCTCCACCACACATCTATTATTTGGGCCGCAAGCAACACCGCCATTAATGCAATGCCATCAAGATGCCCACATTGAAGATGCTTGACTTGGAAGGCAAGCATCTACCTTGGCGGCCAAGGCACTCCACCGCCTCATTAACTCTTCCTTGGGCTCTAAGCACGCCTCTCCCTACCTTGCCTATAAAAGGGGCGCTAAGCCTCTCATTTTTACTTAACTTGAAATTTGACTTGGAAGAAGATTTTCTCTCTTTCGGGTTTTGAGCTCTTCCTCCTTCTCTCTTGGTGAGTCATATCCAATAGTAGAAAGGGGATTCGGCCTTGTAAGTCATATCAAGGTCCTAGTCAGGCACGTCTTGGGTGAGTCATATCCCAAGGCGTGATCGGGCTTGCTTGTTCGAGTCTTTGGTGCGTCATATCCAAGGATTCGATCAAGTACTTATCCTTTGTAATACAAGTCGAATTTATCCACAAAACTTGTGTCTTTGGTCATACACCATGCCCAAAAATAGCTCCACAACACCAATCGTCCCTTGTTTGATCCAATCGAATGTAAGAGATTTCCTTCGACCAGAAGAGTAGACGATCATGAGTCCAAGACTCATCAACCTGGGTTTAGGACTCATCATAAGGGGTCGAACCCAAGAGAATCAGTTTCTTAATCAAATTTTAGTGTGTTTCATGCAAAGCAAACAAGGGGGATGTTGAGAGAGATTTCAATCAAATTTAACAAGCAGAGTTCATTCAATCAATTCCACTTTATTAATCCGTTGATCATGAATTCGTCCTCTTCTTTATATTCCTAGGTCAATTCCAATCCTTATCTTAATTATTCGCTAGTCCACGGTCCTAGCAAAACTATGATATGAACAAGGACGCTTAATTCAAATCATGCAATGCACACAAGGATATTAGGAAATTGAATCATGCAATCAAGCTACGAGTCTCATGCACAAAACAACCATTGAATACTCTTCTCTAACCTAGTCCATGGTCCTAGAATAGAGTTGTTTCAAGAATAGGAAAGATGCATAGACAATAATCAATCCTAATTCAAACAATAGATCTAAGCCAATTAAACAAGTTGATCAGGCTCATATAACCAAACAAAGATCATGGTATGAAGCACAAGATTTTTAATAAAGACCTAGGGATAAAGAAGTTACTAGAATTTCACAACTTCATAATAAAGCTTCCTTGATTGAATAAACTCCAAAGGAGATTACTTCTCCATTACAAAGAAAGCAAACACTTTTATTTGATATGAATTGAGATTACAATGGGATACCTAAAACCTAGGGCAGACTCCTCCTTATATAGCCCAAGGAACATGCTCACCGAGATAGATAAGGAAAGAGACGAAAGATAAGAAATGATACAAGATAGAAAGATTTCGGCCCGCTTCGGATCCGGCATGCACCGCGACCGCGGCACTCCCACCGCGCCCGCGGCGGGTCTAACTTCGGGTTGGTTAAGTTGGCTTCTACCGCGACCATGGAGGCGCGACCACAGCCTTCACGGGTCTTGAATGTCGTTGCCTTGCTTCACCGCGACCGCGATATGGGCGATAGGACCGCGGAATCTATGCAGTGGTGAACTTGTCTTCAATTAAGCTCTAAAAACTCTTAATTCTTCACATCTTGTGTTTTCGGTCTTCGTATTACAATAACGCTCAAACCTAACCTAAACACTCTCAATAATACTCTAAAATCTAAGAGTTAACCCATACAAAATAGGCCGAAGCACTCATCCTGGTTGGCGGCCATCATATGGTCACCATCGATAAGGGGAAGAGAAACCATATCAAAAGGAGTCAGCGAATTGTGCCCATAAACCACCCCGAACGATGTGAGCTTCATTGCGGAGTGCTTGCACCCATTATAAGAAAACTTGTCAAGAGAAAGTAAGTCTTTCCTAGCTATTCCTTTGGGTTGGATAGGCTTGACAATTTGATCTATATCCGATGGATATCCGACAAAACTGACCCAACAAAAAATGAACAAAAACCCGAAAAACACGGGTTGAAAGGGGTAGCGGGTTATCGGGTTACGAATCGGACTCAGTTTTGGGTTGTCATATACTCGACTCGACCTAACATACCTACCCGAACCAGCTACCATTCTTTAAGCATAGTGCGACAGAGGAGGGCTTATAAAGTGCGATATTTAACTTCGTTTTGGCCATCAGTTCGAGGGTGCTAACTAGTGGATAAGAAGAGCTTTGTACACAATTAATCCCAATGGATCTGCAAAAAATGGCTAACAAATTTAGAGTCATGGTCACTCATGGTGGTCTTAGGAATACCATGGAGGGCGCACCACAGTGTCAAAGAAGAGGTCTGGAATCTCACATGCATTATTCATGGACTTTCAAGCCATGAAGTGTAATATCCGCAAAGTTTATAAAATGGATCATGAAATTCTCCTTAGTTTTATGACTCAATTTTGTCTTTGGAACGACAAGAGAGAGGGCAATGGTCACCCGATTAACCGAATAGCGTTGGATAACGCTAAACGGATACCTTAACTTCAAAAATTCACAAAACCTTCATTAGAGCTCGGAATCGAGTGATTCAAAAGCCTAATGGTAGATAAAGGAGTCTAGTTTCATATCACAAATTTTGAGGCAATTCCTATGAGTATCCAAAATGTTATGCTAATTTTACCATAACGTTGCCTAGTCCCCAGAAGGCAGCGACCGCCGCTTTTCTGCAGATGCAAGTGGCCCGACGGGACGTTTTCCTTGTGGGTGCCGGGGTTTTGAGGTCTATTGTAGTATTGCTTGGAGAGTAATCCTAACACTGTTTGGGCAATGTCAACTATGCAATTGTCAACCCCTCTTGGATTGTTAGGCTAGAAGTCCACTCTTTTTCTTGGATTATTAGGGAGTTGAACACTATAAATAGGGGTGTGTTGGTGAAGGAAGAAGACACACAAATCTCTTCTCTCTCCATCTGAAACCCCTTCCATTACAAAGTTCAAGTGTTCTTCTTGCTACTGTTGGCAAAAGCTCGTCGAAAGGTGGCCAAAGTCGATCGGAGGAAGCTTGCAAAATCACGCCGTCGACACACACGCAGGCAGCGACCGCCGCCAGTGTCCTTGCTTGCGTTTTGTCCCGGGACTGTTGCCTAGCCATTGCTCGGGCCGTGCCTTGCCTTTGCCTTGCGTCTTGCCTTGTCTTAGGCCTTGTCTAGGGCCTTGCTGGCCTCGACTCCACGCCTCGATTAACGTTTTAAAAACGTCTTAAGGCAAGTGGATGGTTCTTCGTTTCCTTACTCGATAATCGTGAATTTGCTTTCCGTTATCAAAATAATCGTAGGGAACAAACTTGTTTGCTAATAATTGATTAGGATTATTATGCTTAGAAATAATGACCATTGTTATTATTTAGTATTATTATCGAATGCTAGACTTGGACTTAGGTCTCCGATGATGTGTGGCCTTTGATTGTTTCAAGTCTCTTTTCGAGACTTTGCTCTGGATTAGCTTATGTTAGGGATTGCCGGTTTAGTGATCCGTTGTCTCTTTATAATGTATTGGGAGGTATATTTCGTTATCGGCTCCTTGTACTGGGTCATGACTCTGCCTCTCTCCGAATAGAGAGGTGAACACTCTTACAAAGGGTTGAGGATTAGGTTCCTCACTTTGGTTCGTCCCTCAGTAGGGCTTGCCTATCTCTTAAAAGTCACTAAGTGAAATATAATGCAATGATTTATCACCAATGAAAGATTAGTGCATCGTGCATAGTAATCAATGAATACGGGGTGATTAGTACAACTTGGAAAATCACTTCGGGTCCACATTATTGACAATCGCCTATCCAATCTGAATGCATGACTCGAGTTGTTAAAATGCCTATAAAATGGCAAGATGGGTTCAAGTGTTTAAGCGTCCTTGTGGCCACCTCCCTGTCGGCATCATCGAGTTGTGATGAGGTTGATACGATTTGATTTATGTTGGATGCTTTTCAAACTCTTAAATGATTAAAAGTTCCCAACAAATCAATAAACACATTTCTTTCTTAGGCGTTATCTTTTTATAACGTCCTATTCCCGAGAAAACTCTATCTTCTCTTCATACATCGTACCAAACACCTGAAAGCCTCTCGCTCAGATTGCTGCTTCGCTATCGTCATGTTAAACCTCGACTACCGCGCACCTACCAATTATCATATGGTTAAGGATTGCCGTAATGTCCGACCTTTTTTTCAGAACCAAAACATTGTTCTCCCTCTTGTTTAGTCTCGCGTTATATTAACATCCCTTCTTTCTTTCCCAACTCTGTTGGCTGGTATTCCTTGCTTTTATGGGGATATCAGATAGGAAAGGGAAGGCTATCCAGGAGTAACCGAAGACCTAGAAAGGAAGGAAGGAAGGAAGGAAGGAAACAAGGATGCCAGACGTTTTAAAATATTTTGTTTACTTTATGGTTTCCACATGCTTTCGTCTCTCTCCGAGACTTGTATTTCCGCTGTAAAACTCTTTACTCTTGCATTACCAAACAATTAAGGACATATGAGGCTTTGTAACCGAATTCACCTTTTGTTATAAATATATGATTTGGTTTTGTTATTATCTTGTTGTGTTACCCAAAAGCCTTAAACGGCTTCGGACCGTGAAATCCGAGGTTGTTGGCGGTAATACCCTTATGCTTGTGAAATCGGGGTGTTACATGAAGTGAGCCATCTTTGAAAAGCGATCAACTATGAAAAAAATGGAGCCCTTCACACTCCAATGAGTAGTCAACCCCATGATGAAATCCAAGGGGAGGTCTTCCCAAGGAACATCCGAAATGGGCAATGGAGTGTAAAGGCCATAGGGGTAGGACAAGATCTGGGGATTACCTTGGAGGGCGCACCACATTGTCAAAGAAGAGGTCAACAATCTAAAATGCATTACTCGTGGACTTACAAGGCACAAAGTGAGCCATCTTTGAAAAGCGATCAAATATGAAAAAAATGGAGTCCTTCCCACTCCTACAGGTAGTCAAGGAAAGGTATTCTCAAGGACCATCCAAAATGGGCAAGGGAAAGTAATGCCATGTGGGTGGGACAAGGCTTCGTCACCATAATGGGGGTCTGAGCCTGGGCATATTCCATCAAAAGTGAGGCATACCTGATCTACATGTGTCCAAGGTTAGGCACAAAGGAATGCCTATGATCCACGATCAAGGGACGACACCCGTAGGGCTTGTATGTGGCATGGTCATGCTGTGTCATCGAAGGCACGCATTTTTGGCAACCTCGGGGTAGAAATTGATAGGAATAAGGGCCAATATACTCTCCATAGGAGTCGTACCCTTCCTAGTTATCATCAAAGTCGTTGTAGGCACCATATGCCTCATGGCTGGGGCGGGGTGCGTGTGGCGAAGCATTGCCCGGGTGACTTTCATGTGTTGAGTGCAAGGGGCACGAAAAGTTATGAGGCATTGGATAGGCCACACCACATGCGGAACTTGAGTTGCAACAAAATGGGTCATTTGAACTTGAGCTTCTATTTGCGGCAAAGCCTCTTGGAGCTCTCAGATCTCCTTTTGCTCAGGCGTGAGCTCCAAGAGAGGAGGATCCATGCCTGACATCACCTGACCTTGAGTTCTTGCATTAGAGGGCAAAGGTAGAAGAGGTTGGTTACCCCTATTTTGTTCGTTTGAACTTATGATTCCGAACATATCCAACACAAGACACAAGTGGCAAGCAAGTAAAAGTGCACCAAATGATATATATAGAAACGCAAGCCTAAGCACCACAAGTCAAGAGTTTAAAAAACAAAGAGGCTAGCAAGTAATTTGACCATGAGGGTGGCTTATGCTAATTGAAATCATGGGTTAGAGAAGGACACATTGCTATAACACAAAAGAGTAACCAAGCTTACAAGCATGCAAACAAATGAGATGTGGATTTTAGTGAAGAAAATTTTGTGTTTGGTGTCTTGCTTCAATACAAAATTCTTTCTTTATGATTTTATTGTGCACCACGGCTTGATTTTGTTATGTATTTTTAGTCTTAGTCATAGGAGATTTACATGGTTTCTCTTTATTGCATGACTGGATTTTAATTTGGATATTCTTTTTGATATCCTCAAGGTATTGACAATTCCTTTTAGTGTCCTGAAAAAAAGCGTTTTTCTCTTGGTACTCATATGCTTTATACAAATGTACCTATGTACCCCACAATCCATCAACAACTATTTTCCGTCTACTTTTAAGACAATTTCCGTTCAAAACTAAAAGAAAAACAAATTAAAAAAATAAAAGTAAGAGTGACTCTAGATTACGTATACCCACATTCTCCTCAAGTTGAGAAAGAGATCATCCCATGTCCCCGTCACATTCCCTCCTCCGACGGGAAAGAGAACGTCCCACGCCTGCTCTCGTCGCAACCACTCCTCTTCCTCCTTCCTCGGCTGCCGGTTGCCACCTCTCCCTCCCTCGTCCCCATCATCCCTCTGATGCCCATTGTAGCCACTTCTCCAATCGCTACCTTTTATGCCTCCCCCGTCACCTCCCCTGTTGCCTCCTCAACCGCCACTTTTGCCTTCCCAACCGCCACTTCCCCCTCTTCCTCCCCTACCTTCTCCCCATCGGCCCCACCACCATCCGACGGCGGATCTTCCCCCTCTCCTTCCCCCGACAATAGCAACCCCGCCCCAAGCTCCGCCTTCTCGCTCTCAAAGGCCACCGTTGCCAAATCCGCCCTTTTTGGACCTCTCGCCGTCATCCTCGTTGTCTGAGATCTCCACAATTCTAGATCTATTTTTTCAATTTCTTTTTCTTTGTATTTTTTTAAGCGAATAGTATAGTAAAGTGGATGGTAAATGAGTGTAGATGGATTTTGGGGTACGAAGGCACATTTGTACAAAGTATAGGGGCACCGAAAGGAAAAAAATATAATTTTATAACACCATAAGGAATTGTGAATAACTTAATGGTACGTTACCAAAAGAAATTTCCCTTTGTTTGTTTAATACTTTGTTTAAGCTTCAAAATAAAGAAAGAGAGACCAAGCAAAGTGGACACAATATATGGAAGCGAGATTTACATCAATCATGCAAGATCAACCTAATCTCACTCACACCACAATATTGCAAGGGTAACAAGGAAAATTATCAAGCAAAAACTCAACCAAGATTTACTTGTGCAACAGATGGGACAAGGTTCAAAGGAAGGAGACAAATTTTGTGTTTTTGATTGAGAAAAATGGAAATAGGAAACATTGGTGAACAAAGACTTAAGGAGACTTGCAAGACCGAATTGCTTTGATTCCAAATTGAAGGGATTATCTACCCTCCAAAGGAGTCCAACAAGCCTTTGGTTGATGGATCTAGGCCTTGTAAGCAAGCCTCACTCGAGCCTTGGATAAGGATGATTTCTTCTTGCATTAGAGTTGAAGTTGTTGTTTAAGATGAGGGTGTGTTGGGTGCATGGACATGCAATGAAGATGATGAAGATGAATTGGTGGCGGAGGAGATGAATGTGCAACATTCAATGGTGTTCTTGATTGAAGAAGAAGATGAGAGGATTAGAAGATTAAAGAGGGAGAAGAGAAGGTGGCACAAGTAGAAAAACTTTCACTCAACTTTCTACCAAAAAAATGTCCTTGAAGAGGATGAGTCTTAGAATACTTACAACAACAAAGCAAGAATTAGAAATGAAGAGGCGAGAAATATGCAAGTGGATAAGCCAAGTTGTAAGAATTAAGGCCAATCCACACAAGCACATTGCTACATGGAAATTAAAAATACACCTTAAATAAAATGCATAAACTATGGTAGATGTTGACCATGATGCGAGCTATAAGGGAAGTGGTCGCTTTGACAATAGCTTTGGCACGAGCACGGGTCACGGGACCTTGAGATCTCGCACTCATGGGTTGCTCTTCGTCCTTGGAAGTCATGGCATGACGTGTGGTCGAATCAAAACACCCATAACTTAGACTTGATCATCGATCATATCGTAAAATGATCTAAAATACATATTATGAATTATATAATTTAACTTATTGGTTTTTTTTTTTTTTGAAAAGGTAATAAGTCGGAGTACCAAATAAATTTGGTAGTCCGAGAGGCCGTAAGACGGCAGCCGTGAACGGCTTGGAGATTCAAAAAGAGCCACAAAAGGCAAGCAGGATGGACGAAATGAAAGACAAATTTTCAAAAAGAAGGAGTAGAAGGAGTTTGGAATCGGGGTGAGTAAAGCACTAAAACAGTGCCGCCGGCATCAAGTCGACCCATCCTGGGGTGTGCGAATGGACAGCTGACGTTCCCTCCACCGTGATGAAGGATCTTCAGAGGCCTCTGAGCACCAAGCGACTTGGCCTAGACAAACTCGGTCCGAAAAATTCCAAACGAAACTCCAAATTTTCGAAAATTTGTACAGAGAGGAACACAAGTCATCCTACAAATCATTGTAGCTCGGCAAATCATTCCAATCAGAATGATTGGAGGGTACTGCTCAAGGGGTAGGCTGTCATCAAAGAGGAGTCAAATTTGATTTTGAAGGGGCTTGATCAAAAACAACTTGCACAAAAGTTAACATAATTGCATATACTTTCTTTTCCATTTTCTTTGCCAGTAGAATCGGCTTTGTTCAAGAAGGCCTCATCACAATTGGTTTCCTCAACCATGATCCTTTTGGTTCAAATTGCTCAAAGAGCATACTTCGAGCATACTTTGAGCATACTTTGTTCTAAAATATTGATCAAGAAAATGGATTTTCAATAAGGAATTCTTATATCACATGGATTAGTTTGGATATCCATATCCCAACCAAGGGGTATTGTTCAAAAGGCCGGTTGTTCAGTTGAACGCCACCAATAATGGTTTCCTCAACCTTGGTGGATTCGAGTTCAATTTGTTCAACGCCATCAATAATGGTTTTCTCAACCTTGGTGGGTTCGATTTTAATTTGTTCAAGGGGAGGCGCTCGGCCTCCGTCGTCGAGCTCTCTGGTTGATTGCTCCCGAAAGGCCCCTTTTTCCTTGCCTCTGATAACAGATCCGAAAACCTAAGAGTGATTTGTCGCAGGGAAGCATGAAATTGGGGGGCCAAACCACCCCAAAAGCATAGAGATGGGATGGATAACGACTTTGGAGATGATTTGAAGACGGAATAAACTAATTTTGGGGATGATTTGTTCACAGATTGGGGATCTAGGGTTTGGTTTTCTTTTGCATTTTTCTGTCGCCATTTTAGGGAAAGGCCAGAGCAAGGGTCGTTCCACAGCTACACAGAAAATAGCCAAGAGGAGGAGAGGAGAGATTGAATTTTTTGGGGTTTCAAGATCACCATTGATGGGCAAATAGAAAGGGGCAAAGAGGTTAGGGGAAAGGGGTAATTTAACTTATTGGTTGAATGTAAAGTCATCACGATCTCTCAACTTAAAAGGAAAAAGAAGATGTTTTTTGATTGATTTGTGAGCACTGTGAGATGTGGTGGCGTTAAATATATATATAACGATACATTTATTAGGATTGGAAGAATATTTTGTTTTCTTGAATTATTTAAAAAATAAATTAAGGTATCATATATACTACATAAGTTTAGTGTTTTTTTTTCAATATATTTAATAAGAACAAAAGGATTTTTGAAAACGAAAAGAATATTATACTTTAGTAGATTGGATGATTAAGGGGTATATAAATATACAAATAACTAGTTTAACCCCCTATCATGTACGAGTAATGTGATTCTAAACCCAATTTAATTAGATTTGTAACGTCAATGATCACGTTAAAAATATAAGATCATATATATGTATCTTCGTATTATAAGTAGTGTTTTTTTTACCAATAGTAAATCAACTCATAATATAAATTAGTTGGATTTGTTCTAAAATTACTTTACGATAAATATCACGTTTTATCAAATAATAACATTTATCTGAAGATTAGAAATAATTCTTGGTAAGGGATAATTCATAATTTTCGGTAAATTTTACGGGATAAGATTATATGAGATTCTAACTATCTAATTTATATAGAGGAGAACCTGTTGGACCCGCCTTTTCGCCAAAGAAGTATCAAGACCCGATTAGTACTTCTTTGCTACTTCTTCAGAGTATAGAGAGGAACGGCGAAGAGGGAAGTCGGTCGAACAAGATAGAAACGAAGATATAAGATAGATTTTGGCTGAGTTATGCCGTTAATATTAGGATCAGATAGAATCTTGTATAATCTTATCTTTTTCACAGGATAGATTGACCTTCAAGGGTACTATATAAATCAATTGTAAACCCTAAGCAAGGTTACGCTTTTTTACTCATCCATACATACATTCAATACGATTTATAGCTTTGAATCTTTTGCTTGTTCTTCGTGATTTATCTCGATCAGGCCCGATCTAGGCCAAAGTTTCCTTTGGTAAATTTTGGCTCAAATAATTTGGCGCCCACCGTGGGGCCGTGATCGGTACAATCATAAGAGAACACACCATTCAAGCATCACCTTAACTCCACAATCACAATGTCGGGCGACGGAGATGGGACTCCTAAGACCCCTCTTGCTGATCATGATAAGGAGCCTGAACTCCCCGGAAACCGATCGCAAGACGAGGAGATGACCGACTTGCGTGAGCGAATGCAGCTCCTCCAAAAGGAATTAAGTGACCAAAAGAGCTTCTATGATGCCCATGTGGCACGCCTCACACGGGAAAACAGCCAGCTGAAGCAACAGTACGAGGTCGTGGCTACAGGCCGCCGATCGCTTCGTGTGAATCGCCGCACTGAGGGCATAATCAGAAGGCTCGATTTTGATGGTGGAGAAGGAACCTCAAAAGAAGGAGAAGCTCTGAACGCACGAGACAAAACGCCGGTGCTACCAGAGGATGCCCGTGGCTCCTTCCATCAAAACCGCCGTGAAGAAGTTTTCCTTAACAAGGATCCCAAGGAATCTCCGGTTAGAGGCTAGGCGACGCCGAACAACACCTCGAGACGCCTGGCTGGGTGATGAAGAAACTGATGAAGAGGATCATGAGAGACGAAGCCCACTCAATCTCGACGCGGCCATACGAAGAAAGGTGACTGAGCAGATTGGGATCATCGCCGATCAACTCCAAGTCGGTCGAAGAAGTTTCCAGCATCTGGAACCTGAGGCTCCTGATGGCTTTGACGAATCACCTTTCCTTCGCCGCATCAACAGGGTAGAGATACCAAAGAAATTCACTGTACCAAACATGACGCCATACAATGGTACGACAGACCCTGACGAGCACGTGGCGATCTATAAACAAAAGATGATGACAAGCGCGGTCCCTTCGTACTCCAAAGAAGCAGTGATGTGCAAAGGTTTTGGCACGACTTTGACAGGACCAGTACTAACTTGGTTCATAAAACTACCACGCGGTAGTATTAGCTCTTTTGCCGAACTCTCAGACTCCTTTCGCACCCAGTTTGCCAACAACCGCAAGTTCGAGAAGCAGTCCAGTGATCTCTATCGGATCCGCCAAAGGCACCAAGAAACTACCAGAGAGTTTCTAGAACGATTCAACCGTGAAAAAGTCTCAATTCAATCCTGTGACCTTACCACCGCGGTAGCAGCGTTTAGGCAAGGGATAACCCCCGATGGCGGCCTTTACAAAGAAGTCACCAAACATCCATATTATACCTTTGAAGAAGTTCAAGCCAGAGCCCTAGCGCACGTCAGGCTTGAGGAAGATAGAACCTTGCGAAAGAGAACTTCAGAAGTCGAGAAATATGAGAGAAGGGGGCCAATTGATAGCCGCAAAGGGTCGGTCGATCAAAGGAAAGAGCGCCGAGCACACTCGTATTCACGTCCTAGCCACGGATAGGTCAATACGGCCAGGTCGCGACAGACGAACGATCGAAACCGAGAACCACCACCACCATCACTAGATTCCCTCAAGCTCAATATTTTTACGGACAAGCTCCTACAAAATATGGCAAAACAAGGGGAGTACGTGAGGTGGCCGCGAAGAGATAAAGCCCCAAAAGCTGACAGAGACACCACCAAGTGGTGTGACTACCACGAGTATCACGGCCATTGGACTCAAGATTGCATCATGATCAGAAAGGAGCTGTCCCGCCTCATCACGGAGGGAAGAATCAAGGATGTAGCACCTGATGCTTAAGTACCCAAGGAAGTAGCAGAGAATCTCCAGTCCGAGCCGAGAAGAAGGAGAGATCCCCCGACACCCGACAGGGTCGTCAATGTCATCTCAGGAGGATCAAACATCTGTGGTCTCACATATTCAGCCGTGAAGCGTCACGCACGAGAGGGCAACTTCAGTCGACCGCATCAAACTGGACACACAGGTAGTGGATCTTCAAGACCCGCTATTGTCTTTGACGACAACGACGCGGGCTTCTCCGCTGAACCGCACCACGACGGCCTGGTGATATCCCTGCATATGGGAAACGTGCTGATGAAAAGAGTCTTAATCGATACCGGGAGCTCTACCAACCTAATGACGCTCGATGCCCTGAAGGAGATGTGGTTATCCGAGAGCGACATTCACAAGCACCCGGTTCCATTGGTAGGTTTCAGTGGCGAGGTCAAACACACAGTGGGAGACATAGCCCTCACCACCTTTGCCAAAGGGGTCAACAAGCAAGTCAACTTCCTCGTGATGGACTGTCCTTCATGCTACAACGTCATTCTAGGACGTCCTTGGTTACACGACATGAAAGCCGTCGCGTCTACTTACCACCAAACCGTGAAATTCCCAACACCATGGGGAGTAGAGGAGATCCGCGGGGATCAAAGGTTGGCCAGGGAGTGTTACAAGGCTGCCCTCAAGCCAACCTCCCTAAGACCGGAAGCATAGCAATTACAGAGCGTCACTCCTCCCCCGACGCAAATCGAGACTGAGGAAAAAGCGGAGGAGGTGACTCTCAAAGAAGGCAAGGTGGTCAAAATCGGAGAAAAACTAGAGCCCGCAATTAGAGAAGAATTGATAATGTTTCTAAGAAGTTACAAAGATTGCTTTGCTTGGAGCCATGAAGATATGACAGGGATCGATCCCTCCATCATCACGCACAAGCTCAACGTCGACCCCGAACACCCACCAGTCAAACAAAAGAGGCGAAGGTTCGCACTGGATCGGGTCCAAGCGGTCGAGGAAGAAGTAAAGAAGTTGTTAGGAACAGGGAAGATCACAGAGGTGAAGTACCCGGAGTGGTTAGCCAACGTGGTCGTGGTACCAAAGAAGAACGGGAAATGGAGGGTATGCGTGGATTTCACAGACCTCAACAAAGCTTGTCCGAATGACTCCTTCCCTCTACCCCACATTGACACGATGGTGGACGCGACAGCCGGGTATGAGCTCTTGACCTTCATGGATGCTTTCAGCGGGTATCATCAAATTCAGATGGAGCCTCAAGATCAAGAGAAGACCTCCTTTATTACAGGACAAGGCACCTACTGTTATCGCGTGATGCCGTTTGGTCTTAGGAACGCCGGGGCAACATAGGACTAGTCAACCGCATGTTCAAGGACAAAATTGGCAAAACCATGGAAGCATACATCGATGATATGGTAGTGAAAAGTACAGAGAGCTCCTTACACAGGGGTCACCTTGAGGAAACTTTCAAAATCCTGGAAGAATACAACATGAAGCTAAACCCCCAAAAGTGCATCTTTGGGGTACAATCTGGTACTTTCCTGGGGCACGTAGTGACCAAACGGGGGATTGAGGATAGCCCTGATCAAGTGCGGGCGATTGCTTCCCTGAAATCCCCTCAAAGTGTGAAAGACGTGCAAAAGCTAACTGGCAAAATAGCCGCACTAAACCGATTCATCTCCAGATCCTCGGACAAGTGCCGCCTGTTTTACGAAGTCCTTAAGAAGAACAAGAGTTTCTAGTGGACGGAGAAACATGAACCTGCTTTTGAAGAGCTGAAGAAGTATTTCGCTAACCCCTTGTTGTTAGCCAAACCGGTACCGGAAGAAGTATTACAACTCTATGTGGCCGTATCAGAGAACGCCCTGAGCGGAGTACTTGTTAAAGACGAAGAGGGCCAACAAGTTCCAGTTTACTTCGTAAGCAGAACCATGGTCCCAGCAGAGACGCGCTACTCTCCAACGGAAAAGCTGGTCCTAGTAGTGGTGATGTGCTCAAACAAACTTCGGCTCTACTTCGATTCCCACACCATCGTGGTCCTAACAAATTACCCACTCTGGCAGATCATGCAAAAGCCCGAGTTCTCGGGGAGAATGGCGAAGTGGGCGATCCATCTGAGCGGATACGACATTAGGTACGAGCCCAGGAAAGCGATCAAATCGCAGTTCTGGCCGATTTCGTTGCCGACTTCACCCCAACCCTTGAAGAAAGTGCAACCAAAGAAGTCTTGGCCACGTCTAGCAACGACGCCTAAGAAGAATGGTCGCTACACACCGACGGAGCCTCGAACGTAAAGGGGGCAGGCCTGGGGGTTGTGTTAAAGTCGACAAAGGGGGATATGATAGCTCAGGCAGTAAGGTGTGACTTCGAAGCAACCAACAATGAAGCGGAATATGAAGCCCTCATCTTCGGCCTGGAGCTAGTCGCCGATTTGTCCATCAAGAGAATCAAGGTACATGCCGACTCCCTACTCATCATTAATCAAATCTTAGGAATCTTCGAAGCCAAAGACGATAGAATGATCAGCTACCTCGGAATAGTCAAAACACTATCCGAAAAATTTGATCAAATCGAATTTGAGCAGATCCCTCGTGAACAAAGCGCTTTGGCCGACGCCCTGGCAGGGCTAGGATCGACCCTGGACCCTCGGGAGTTCAACAACATACCACTGGTCCACTTACTACAGTCGGGCATTACCGAGACCTCAACAGCTCAAGCCAAAGAACCTCCATCTAGGTCAGAGGTATCAAAGAAGTATTCAAGATCCGACAGAACAGAAGAAGAAGCAGAGCCTAGCTGGACTAAGTCATACCTTGACTAGCTCAACCGAGGAGAGACTCCCAAGGATAAAGATGAAGCCAGAGCCCTGAGATCGAAAGCAACACGATTCGCCATCGTAGACGGACTCCTATTCCACAAGTCCGCCGCAGGTTTCCTGCAACGCTGCATTGAGAAGGAAGATGCTGAAGAAGTCGATCATGAGAGAAATTCACAGCGGAGATTGCGGCAATCACACTGGAGGACGGAGCCTAGCCAACAAAATTCTCAGGCAGGGTTGGTACTGGCCTACCATCCGTCAAGACTCCACTAGGTACGCCCAGGCCTATGACGCATGCCAACGCCACGCCCCGGTACCTCATCAACCACCAGAGGTTCTTCACCCCTCGATCACGCCCTGGCCGCTCATGAGATGGGGAATGGACATTGTTGGCAAACTACCCCCTTCCACGGGGCAAAAAGTGTTTTTCCTGGCAATAACGGACTATTTCTCCAAGTGGATCGAAGCGGAAGCTTTTCGAGAAATCAAAGATAAGCAAGTCATCTCTTTCATAAAGAGGAACATCTTAAGCAGATTTGGAGTACCAACGGAGATCACCTGCGACAACGGCTCCCAATTCATAAGCAAAAAGATGCGCGACTTCTGCAAGACGTGGAACATTGATTTGGTTACTTCCACACCAAGGTACCCACAAGCTAACGGACAGGCCGAGGCAAGCAATAAGGTCATCATCAACAACTTGAAGAAACGGCTGGCAAAGTCCAAAGGAAAGTGGGCAGAGGAACTACCTTTCGTGCTCCCGACCGCACTACGCCCAAAGGCACAACCGGCCAAACACCTTTCTCCTTGGTGCACAGTTGCGAAGCCGTCATACCGGCTGAGGTCGTAGTACCCACCGCCAGATACGGGCTCGCCACTTCCGTAAGCATCAAGGAAGAGCTGGAAGCCGACCTAGATACGGTCCAAGAGCTTAGAGAAGTAGCACATGCGCGCATCTCGAAGTACCAACAACAGGTCGCAAGAAGTTACAACAAGAATGTCCGCGTTAAAAGCTTCCAGCTGGGAGATTGGGTTCTATGTAAGGTTTTTCAGAACACCACGGAAGCCAACGCCGGAAAGTTGGGACCAACCTGGGAAGGGCCATACAAGATCACCAAGATAGATGGGAACGGAGCATACCAATTGGAGTCCAAAGACGGAGAAGCAGTTTCCAGAAGCTAGAATGCTACGCACTTAAAGAAGTATTACTTCTAAATTGGTTGGTTAAAGTTTCAGTCAATACTTAGCTTTAGAGTTTATGTCTTCTTTAGGACCTAGTTGTTTCTTTTTCAATAAGAGACACCGGGGTCACAACCCCCAATGTCGATGCTTTGTTTTTAAATACATAGTCTAGAAGTTTTTTGTTACTAGTTTGCAAAGTTCGCGAGATAACAACTCTCCCACAAGCTCGAAACCACTTTACGCGTTATTTTGAAAACATCTTTATAACTAAACAAATACGCAACCGAAGCACGTTACCTAACAAACCACTGTATATATGCATGGTTATACCGTCTAGAAATGACGATGTCGTCACGCATACAACGTGATGAAGTAACCCATAAGTTGGTTACCCCCCATCTAAGTCCAATCAATGTAGTCACATTGGATTAGTACGGGAAGGGGAAAGCTATAGCAACGATAAACCCAAGACCACAATTCGCGGGACGCCGTGAAAACAATATATCTTAAGGACTAAACTTATGGATCCAAAGGATACCTAATCATAAGTGTTGGATCCGCTTCTTCTCCAAAGAAGTATCAAGACCTGATTAGTACTTCTTTAGTACTTCTTCAGAGCACATCAAGAAACGACGGAAAGGCAAGCCGTTCGAATAAGATAGAATCAAAGATATAAGATAGATTTTTGCAATGATATGCCGTTGAGATTAGGATCAGATAAAATCTTGTATTATCATATCTTTTTCATAAGATAGATCGACCCTCGAGGGAACTATATAAATCGATTGTAAACCCTAGAGCAGGGTTACGTTCTTTCACAGATTAATATACACATCTAGCACGATTTATAAGCATTCGATCTTCAGTTTGTTGTTTGTGATTCATCTCGATTAGGCCCGATCTAGGCCAGAATTTCCTTTGGTAAATTTTGGCTCAAACAATAAGCAATTATGCACGGGCCTTTGCAGTAAACAAGGCGCAAAAATCTAAAGTCCTACTTCACGATAATAACGCGCCCTGGGAGAAAGTCACATAACACTTTCCCCGGATGTTGATCTACTAACTTATCCATGACAATCATAAGCGCGATTCTGGACAAACTCCAGGAATCATCGCCGCCCTCTAAAATTTGCTGAATAAATGCATATCAAAAGAAGTAAAACAACACAAACAAAACAGCAAGTACCAAAATGCGCCATACAGGGGGCGTCAAAATGAGTAGAGATAATATTTTTTGGCCCATGGCCAAAGTACCAGAAAAGTATTGGCCCACTGGCCATAAAAGTAGCAGAAAAGTTTTAAAAGCCCTAGGCTGAGAAAGCAACAACACAAAAACATAAGATTTACACAATAAAGGGGCAGGGGTAGTTAGTCTTCTTTCGGGCTCGCTTCCTCTTCACCCTTAGCTTCACCGCCACCATCCTTCACACCTTCAATGTCACCCTTGACCTCGGCATCGCCCTCGGCGTCAGCATTCTCGGCAGCCACGTCCGGAGTCCCAACCTCCTTAGCCTTCTCGGGCTCCTCTTCTTCCGCCACCTGCTCAACGGCTTCCAGAAACTCCTGACCTGGAGGAGGATTGCAGGACAGGAAAAATCCATCCAAAGCCTCCTGCTGAGCCGTGAGCTCCCAGTTTACGCTGTTTCCGTCCGCCAGGTCTTGAAGAAGTTCCACTCGAGCCTTAAGCGTGTAATATCCAGCCCCCTGAGTCACCAATTCCGAGAAGTGCTTGGCCGACTTCTTTGCCTCGTGCATCCAAGACTCCAAGGGCGCCTTCTCAACTTGGAGGTCTTCCACTTGGACCGACAAGGCGTCGACGGAAGACTGAAGCTTACGGATTTTTCTCTCAGAAGCGGCAGCGGCGTCTCTGGCGCTCTTGGCTTCGGCCTCCAGCTTTGACAACTCATCGTGGGACCGACTATTGGTTGCCATCAATTCTTGAAAAGCCTAAAACTACGACACAATAAGCAAGAATAAAGAGCTAAAGTATAAAAAAAAGACGCAAAGAAATATCGATGAGAAGGAATCAACTTACCAGCCTAAGAGTAGTGCCCACATGGCTAAAGGCAGCATCGAGAGTCATGGATTGGAATTCTGATTTGACATTAGGCGACGGTTTGTTGCCAAAAACACTCAGAAGGTCTTTGGGCTCTTTCTTCTTGGCAACAGGGGTTGGGGCATCTTCGATCCTTTTCCGTTTCAGAGATTGGGACTTCTTGGAATCAACAGATGGGGTCGGAGAAGTCATGGTTTTGATGCCGCTCGATCTCAGCCTATTAACCATCGCAGCAGCAGAGGTGTCGATCTTAGAGCCGGCACACGACTAGCAATCAGCAAAGAAGGCGCAAACCGGACCACAACAAAACAAAATCTGAAAGATGCAAAATGTCAACAAACAACCCAAACCTGATTTCTTTCCGGAGGAGCTTGCCATATCGGAAGATAGCGGGGTCTTGTCTGTTTCAGTCTCGTCCTTGTCGGGCTCCAACGCCTCCACTTCCTCTGCAGAGCCTTCGGGTTCAGGGCGGATCTTCCTAGGCTTGCGTTTTTCAGCCTTAATCTTCAGCAATCACCGGCAAACACCAGTGTCAGTACTCCTAGAATTTATTCCCACTAGAACTGCACAAAGGAAGAAAAAACCCAAGTTCAGCACTAATTCCAGCACAAATTAAAGGAAAACAACAAAGAAAGGCGCAGAGCCTTACGACATGTGTTCCACTCATCTCGAAAGACCGCTAACACGTCGTCATCCATGCCAGTAAGGACTTTAACTCAATAAAAAAGAATCGGGCTTGCAGGCTCCGGGAAGGCATTTTGGTCTTGGGAATTAAGGGGTTCTTGACATTTCGAGCATGAAGGGTAATTCGACCGGCTCTTTGAGGAACGATTTTATAGGCAAGAAGAAGCTCTCCCATAGTCATTTTGAGCCCTCGTTGCGCAGCAAGCTCATCAATACGAGCAAGCGTACGCCAAGTCGTGGGGAGGATTTGACAAGGAGAAACCTTTAGGGTACTAATGAAGTCTCGGATAAAGTCAGAGAAGGGAAACTTTAAACCTAGGGTGGATGGGTAATCAAGAAAGCAAACCCAACCCTTGCGAACCCAATCGATCTTTTCGATCGTCGGGGCATGAAATCGGGCTCCCCTGGAGAAACCCCCAAAAGCAACCCAATCAGCGATTTCATCCCGAGTCATCTCACAGGGATGGAGGTCTTCCTCGCTAAGGGACTTTGAAGAAGTGAAAGGGGATTTCGGAGCCATAGTAGCAAGAAGGAAACACAAGAAGCAGCGGAGAAGAAACATTTACCTGGGGAGACCGAGAGCGAAATACAGAGGAGGACGAAGAGAAAGCGGATAGAGGTGAAGATGAAGAGTAATGATGGAGAAACGAAGAATTAGGGGGGTTTTTGTAGAAAAGAATCCCGAAGATCGAGGTGACTCTAACGTCCCATCATATAAATGCACCGTTCAAAATTCGAAGTTCAAATTTCGGACGCTACATTTAGGGGTATTGTTGGACCCGCCTTTTCGCCAAAGAAGTATCAAGACCCGATTAGTACTTCTTTGCTACTTCTTCAGAGTACAACGAGGAACGGCGAAGAGGGAAGTCGGTCGAACAAGATAGAACCGAAGATATAAGATAGATTTTGTCTGAGTTATGCCGTTAAGATTAGGATCAGATAGAATCTTGTATAATCTTATCTTTTTCCATAGGATAGATTGACCTTCAAGGCTACTATATAAATCAATTGTAAACCCTAAGCAAGGTTACGCTGTTTTACTCATCCATACATACATTCTGTAGGTGGGTATTTTACCGCCATAATTAAGGATAATATTTCCGCCAGCCAGGTAAGCATATCTAATAAATATCTTTATTAGCCTATTAAATCCTGGTAGTTATCCAGTAGTTGGAAGATTCTATCCTATTTAAGAAGATAGAATTTTTGATTGAGCTCCAAGGAAGAAACCCTAGCCCTCTCTCTCCACTATAGATACATGGCTTGGCCATGTAGAAAGGATATACAAAAAACTACCCTAGAGGGGCTGATCATCGCTCGCCCTGACTCTAGAGGGGCCGATCATCGCTTGTGATCGCCCTACCCTGCGCCTCTCTCTTTACTGCTTACCCTCGTGAATACTCTACTGACTTAGGCATCGGAGGTGGATTGGGGGTCCCCGCCCCCTTTGTCCATTGTTTTGCAGGTCTAGGTCATTGAAGGAGGCTTGGAGAAGAAAGCCATTGAAGAAGGAATTGAGACTTGTACACCGACATATTTCGTGTACTAACATTTGGCGCCGTCCGTGGGGAAGAGCGACGAACTAGGTTTTCGACCTTCGTCTTTATCCTCCTACGAGAACCGATCCTAGAAGGTTATGGATGGTCGATCCATGAGCCCGGATCGAGACAGCCGCCGGACGTACCGGCGAGACAACCCTGGGGCAATCGCGCCAGGCGAATCGCATGATTCGCTTTCGGCAGCCCCAGACCCGCGACCGCGGGTTCACAATCCGCGACCGCGGATCGCCACCCGCGACCGCGGGTCCGTCACCCGCGACCGCGGGTCCGTCACCCGCGACCGCGGGTCCGTCTCCCGCGACCGCGGGTCGAGGCCAGAACGTACAAACTCTGAAATTCGCTCGGAGAACGAATCCCAACACGCGTTGAACCCGATACTCGCTCGGGATGATAGACCACATCGCGATCCGGGCAAGGCGCTTTGCCTAGATCCGACTCAATCCGTGACGTAATCCCCCTCGCAAGCGCGTCTGTTCATTGCACAGACCTATGGGGACTCAAGTCAGGGAACGGAATCACGAGTCATAGCATTGCAAGGTCTGAATCAACTAATCAAGTACGGGATTCGACGGTGCGCCTCGCTAAATCGAACCTTGGATTGTCAATCCAAGAGGTTGCCCTATCAAAAATCATTGTTGATTATCGATCCAATGAAAACCCTAGGTTGGGGGCAACCCTAATAGCAATCGCGTGTACGTAACGCAGGGATATACGTATGAGCATACGGAACCAATCGCTAGAGCCCAGGGCGGGCGAGCGGTCGGTCCGATCCGTTACCCCAACCGAGCCGGGTCACGCCGTCGACGAAACCCTAAACAATTGGGCGTTTGGACCTGCGGTGCGCGGTCCAAGGCCCTGCGAACGCGGGCCCACGTCGTAACGAACTCGACGCAAGTTCGGAAGAGGGTTTCGGGATCGGACACCTGGACCTGCGGTGCGCGGTCCAGGGCCCTGCGAGCGCGGGCCCACGTCGTAACGAACTCGGCGCAAGTTCGGAAGAGGGTTTCGGGATCGGACACCTAGACCTGCGGGCGCGGTCCAGGGTCCCGCAAGCGCGGGCCCACATCGTAACAAACTCGGCCCGAGTTCGGAAGAGGATTTCGGGGTCGGACACCTGGACCTACGGGCGCGGTCCAAGGTCCCGCGATCGCAGTTTGGGGAAGAACCGCGGGCGCGGTAGCCCCTGCCGCGGGCGCGGTTTCGCTCCAGAGAATGTAACCTCTATTCTGGGGCAAACCGCGACCGCAGGTCCAACACCCGCGACCGCGGGTCGGTGACTGACAGGATTACCGATCCTGTTTCCGACTCACTTTTCGGGAGCTACGCTTATCGGATTCGGACGATCCACATATCGCCGCCGGAAAGAGGAGGAGATAAGCTACAAATTATCTTCAGAGGTCGAAGCAAGAATCCTACTCGAAGTCAGTCAAAATTGGGCACGAACTGCGCAGTCCAGAAATCGAGCCGAAGGGTTGGAGGATCAATCAACGTCCTTGACCGTTGTGCAAATCATCAAGACACCGCTTCAAGATTTGGTAAGACCATTGACCTGCGCTTCCAATCTTGAATTCATGTGGGTAGACCACGAACGTCTGCGCGGACGTTAGAGTGGTCAGGAGCAAAGTCCCTCCGCTAGGGCAAAGCAGCAACCGCGGTGCGCGGAGCCGTGACCGCACCCCTCAATCCGTGAGCACGGAATTGCAGCAGGGGCAGTGCGAGACAAAGATGATAAATCGTTACCGCGGCCCATGCGGGCACGATCGCGGTATCACTATTGCGCACTCTTCATGAGGCCCTCGCGTGGATGTTGAGTTGTTTGAAAACCTTCGCTTTTTTGTGCTCTTTCGTTTTCTTAAACAAAACCCCGGCCGGGAAACTTTTCGTTTTATTCATTGTTTTGTTTTCTTGAAATCTCAACAAATGACGCGCCTAAGGGTAAACGCAACGTTAGTTCATCGCACTAACGGACTCCTGCGTATGCTAGCTACGTACGGGATTCCCGCGATATTCGCTCGCGGATGTTCCCGCGATCTTCGCTCGCGGACCGTGGTTTCCCACGGAGATTATATTCCCGTGATTTTCGCTCACGGAGTTTGTTCCCGCGTCGCTCGCGCGGTGGTTTCCGCGTCGCTCGCGCGGTGGCTCTCGTGCATTCGCTCACGGATATTCCCGTGATACTCGCTCACGGATGATCCCGTGATACTCGATCACGGATGTTCCCGTGATACTCGCTCACGGACCGCGATATTCGCTTGCGGAGCCCCCATGATATTCGCTCATGGGGGGGTGGGACCGTGATATTCGCTCACGGGGGTTCTCATGATACTCGCTCATGAACATGCAAACGTGCTCGTCTCCTAATCCATATAAGTCACGCGAAGTCAATCCTAGAGTACCTACGTCTTAGTTACGCAACTAAGACGTAGGTGGGGCATTTGTAGGTGGGTATTTTACCGCCATAATTAAGGATAATATTTCCGCCAGCCAGGTAAGCATATCTAATAAATATCTTTATTAGCCTATTAAATCTTGGTAGTTATCCAGTAGTTGGAAGATTCTATCCTATTTAAGAAGATAGAATTATTGATTGGGCTCCAAGGAAGAAACCCTAGCCCTCTCTCTCCACTATAAATACATGGCTTGGCCATGTAGAAAGGATATACAAAAAACTACCCTAGAGGGGCTGATCATCGCTCGCCCGATCATCGCTTGTGATCGCCCTACCCTGCGCCTCTCTCTCTACTGTTTACCCTCGCGAATACTCTACTGACTTAGGCATCGGAGGTGGATTGGGGGGTCCCCGCCCCCTTTGTCCATTGTTTTGCAAGTCTAGGTCATTGAAGGAGGCTTGGAGAAATAAGCCATTGAAGAAGGAATTGAGACTTATACACCGACATATTTCGTGTACTAACACATTCAATACGATTTGTAGCTTTCAATCTTTTGCTTGTTCTTCGTGATTTATCTCGATCAGGTCCGATCTAGACGAAACTTTCCTTTGATAAATTTTGGCTCAAACAGAACCCACGTGATTATTATATATATATTTATCTTTTTATTATGACTAGTATTTTTTTATATACACAAGGGTCCTATTGATTATTTTATTAAAGATATAACCCGTGGTTGAATATGCGAAGACATTGTATCCGTTTGAATGTTTTATAGTGAGACTCTGAGAGTATAGGTTATGGGTGTTAGTAAAAAAAACAAGAAAGGAAGAAAGAGAACAATGAACAGGTGAAGCAGACCACAGAAGTAGACGGTAAAGATAGCGGCCACAGTCAGAGAAGAGTGGGATTTCATGGATCATAATCATCGGATACCGACACGAGAATTTTATGGAATTTCATGTGATTTACTTGCTCATTGTATATGAAGTTCTGCGGTCCGTTGAGATCCCCAAAAATATAGCCAACAAGCCACGTGAACCCAGAAGCCACTGATTGTAGTCCGAACTTATCGAGCAAACCCTCTGTTGCATCGGCTCTGGCCCGTCACGCTCTCTAGACGCCGTTTTGAACTCCAAATTGTAAGCTCTCTCGATCATTGATTCTGGAACCCCCCTTCTACTTGCTTTACACATTCCTCCTCTATTTTGATAAAGGTATTGTCGTCTTGGGTTATAGCAGGTCTTATGTGGGTCTGGTTTTATATACCCACCTGGGTTCTTGCGCTAGGTGTTTCCAATTTGTTCCATCTGCAATGGTCTGCCTGTTTGTGTTTTCCTCAATTGTATCTCAGTTTAAGTCTGATTTCACTCCAATTGGTTCTAGGTTTTTGGTTAGCAAAAGTAGGAAATTACTGGTGGTTACTCAAACCGATGTCTGCTTACTGGCTGAATGTAATCATGTTGCAATTTTCTTTGCTCCAAATCCGGTGCAAGGTTTTTACTTGACATGATCAGTAATCGAGATGAAGGCTAGTAATGGGTTTTTACTTGACAGTATTGTACCTTATTACCCAATGAAAGGGTCTTAGCATAATAATCTCTCGCGGTTTTGAAATTTGGAAGATTGAGACTTTATGAAATGCAATTTATTCTCTAGGACCT
Organism: Polygonum maritimum; assembly: GCA_963924305.1. Taxonomy (NCBI): domain Eukaryota; kingdom Viridiplantae; phylum Streptophyta; class Magnoliopsida; order Caryophyllales; family Polygonaceae; genus Polygonum; species Polygonum maritimum. The sequence continues at coordinate 20,974,961 of OZ002737.1, read as the reverse complement.
TTTAGTTTTGTACTGACCTGTCTTCTACTTCCACCATTATGAACTGTCAAATGATTTGAGATCAATCCAGAAAAAAGTTCTTCAGTTAGTCAGATGGCTAACCTTCCAGCATGGCTTTGTATAAGATTATCCTGCATAAACAACAGTGTTGCTGCATCATCAAAGCCGATCTATTTTGTATCCTTTTCATAAATTTACGATGAGGGATCATATTGTAGCCACGGGTGTTTTGGTTGATAATTTTATTACAAAATCATCCATTTGAGCCTTCTTTTACCTGAATGTAATGAAAGGCTTGTAGCGTGATAATTTATGTCTTCTTAGAAATCATGTCTCTTGAGAGTTTGTGAAGTGCAGTCTTTTCTAGTAGCCATTTATGTTCTGCTGACGTGCCATCTATTTCTGCTTTCAGAATTGTGAAATGGTGTGAGTTCAGTCCGAATTTTTGGTCAATCAGTTGGTCAGATGGCGACCCTTCCAGCATCTTTCTCAATAAGATCGTGTTGCATAAACAATGGTATTGCTGCATCACTGAAGCCAGTCCCCTCTTTGACTTCTATATTCAGTCAAGCGTCAAAAGTTAAAGGAGATAGATCAGATACCCAAAGAAAACTCATATTTGGAGATTCTGCACAGTATGGCCGAGAGCCGTCTTATAGGAAGCTAAAACTCAAGACCGGTGCCTTGTTAACGTTGCCATTTAGTCAAGCTGCTGAAGCCTCAACCAAGTATGTTTTCAGGACAGAAAGTGGTGATCAAGTGAAGGTTTCTATTAGAAAGACAAACATGGGATACTCAGTTTATATAGAGTTTATTTCTTTGCATCGTGATATACCTGATGATGAGCTCGTTCTGGTTTGGGGCGTATATACATCTGATTCTTCATCCTACATTACCCTTGATTCTGACAGCACTATTCCAAGTACTTCAAGCAGTATCACAGAAACGCCATTGACTCTGATTTCTCCTGGGAAATATGAAATAAAATTGCAACTGCAATCACATTTAGCTCCATCGTACCTTTCATTTGTTCTGAAATATTCACTGGGTACTATTTCAGAGGGATCAAAGATAAAAAGTCATAGAAAAGCAAACTTCTGTATACCGGTTGGCTTTGATTCCGGATATTCATATCCTTTAGGCCTCTCCTTTCCGTCAGATGGTCTGATGAACTTTGCATTCTTCTCAAGAAGTGCGAGTGACGTCTGCTTGTGTTTGTACAGCGATAGTAAATCAAAGAAACCTGCATTGGAGATAGAACTGGATCCTTACGTCAACAAGACTGGGGATATCTGGCATGCTTTAATCAGTAATTCAGGAGATTTCATGAGCTATGGTTACCGAATCAAAAGAACCTCTCCTAATGCAAAAGAAACGAAGGTTCTATTGGACCCTTACGCGGAGGTAATCTCAGAATCTGATCATGCTCTTCCTGGCCTTGGTGAATTATCCAAAACTTCTGCTTTTGATTGGAGTGGGGATGTTCCTCCCTACATACCCATGGAACAGCTAGTGGTCTATCGCTTAAATGTCAAGCAGTTTACCATTGACAAATCTAGCAAGCTACCACCTAAATATGCTGGAACTTTTGCTGGCATTACTGATAAGCTAGAGCACTTCAAGAAACTCGGTGTAAATGCTGTCTTACTAGAGCCAGTGTTTCCATTTGATGAGAAAAAAGGACCCTATCATCCATCCCACTTCTTTTCGCCTGTCAATTTATTTGGGCCTTCTGGTGACTATAAATCTGCAATTATTGCAATGAAGGAGATGGTGAAGAAATTGCATTCTAATGGAATTGAGGTTTACCTAGAAGTGGTGTTTACTCATACTGCCAATGGTACAACCCTTCAAGAAAGCGATTACTCTTCCTATTATTATGTTGATGGTGGTACTGATTTAGAGTCCAGAAATTCATTGAATTGTAACTACCCGGTTGTGCAACAGTTTATCCTAGATAGTCTGCGGCATTGGGTAACCGAGTTTCATGTGGACGGATTCTGTTTCATAAATGCTTCGTACCTGCTGAGAGGCTTTCATGGCGAGTACTTGTCTCGTCCCCCTTTGGTTGAGGCAATTGCTTTTGATCCGTTCCTCTCCAAAACAAAGATTATTGCTGATACTTGGGACCCAAAAGACTCTGCATCGAAGGAGACCATTTTTCCTCATTGGAAAAGGTGGGCAGAGATAAACCCAAAGTTTTGTACTGACGTAAGAAATTTTCTGAGAGGTAATGCACTTTTGAGTGATCTTGCAACAAGACTTTGTGGAAGTGGTGACATATTTTCAGCTGGGCGGGGCCCGGCTTTCTCTTTCAACTTCATTTCCAGGAGCTCAGGAATCTCACTTGTGGACTTGGTCAGCTTCAGTAAAGATGAGCTAGCTTCTGAACTCAGCTGGAACTGCGGGGAAGAAGGACCCACAAACCGAAAATCTGTTCTCGAAAGGCGGCTGAAACAAATCCGTAATTTCTTGTTTATCCTGTATATCTCTTTGGGTGTTCCTGTTCTCAACATGGGAGATGAGGCCGGCCAATCTTCTGGGGGATCCTTGGAATTTGGTGACAGAACACCCTTCAACTGGAGTGCTTTAAACACGGCTTTTGGCATGCAGACAACTCAGTTCATTTCGTTTCTGTGTTCATTGAGGAAGACGCGTAGTGATCTTCTCCAGAAGAGAAGCTTCTTGAAGGAAGAAAACATTAATTGGCATTCTAATGACCTTTCTTTGCCAAGGTGGGATGACCCGTTGGCCAAGTTTCTTGCCATGACTCTGAAGCCTGAGGTCATCAAAGAGGGCCATGTGAAGGGTGATCTATATGTTGCATTCAATGCTTCAGAAAATTCAGAAAACACAATCCTGCCATCACCGCCCGAAGAAATGGAATGGGTGCGTCTGGTTGACACGGCTCTTCCATTTCCCGGGTTCTTCTCTTCAGATGGTGAGCCTGTACCTGAGCAAATGCCCGGATTAGTGACCTATGAAGTCAAGTCACATAGTTGTGTCCTCTTAGAAGCTCGTAAAGTGCTTGGTATTGGTTCTTCTGTTGAGTAGGCTGTTCTGGTATAGAAAATAAGAGAGACTAAGCAAAACCATGTAAATTGTGATAAATTTTGCACAAATAAATTTGCTCAATTCCCTTGCTTCTTGTCAAGGCTGACGTGTAATTCTATCTTCAAGATGTCGTTTTGCCAGGGTAGCAGTGTTATAAAGATTCGTATTTACTCTGTCTTTCAGTGTTGCAATTTGCAGGGCCCAGGAAATCTTACTGCCTCGTATTGATTTCAATCAGACCAGGGCAAGCGTGCCCAATCTCTACACTCGTATCTCATGTCTACTATTATGTAAGAAATTCAGGTTAAGTCTGGTCCAGTTGAAAACCGGTACAACTTTACAGGGAGGAATGAAATTACATTCTGTAGTTGGTACCAAACTACCAATAGTCATAGTGAGAGTAGTCATTGTTTCACTACATGATCTGCGATAGATGCAGCAAAGGTGATAGAGGTGTAGGTTTCTGGGACACACTCTTGACGCAGTAGGTCTGGGGCTTTTGGGGTTTGAAAAACGAACCAAAAATTTCCAGCATGTTTAGATGGCAAGACAAGCAAATTTCAAAGTTAATGTACCAAACATTTCAATCAACAAACCAAATGTACTTGTTTTGCAAAGGCTGTATAATTAATTTTTGTGTTTCTTTTTTTTTTTGATTGACGAGCTACTAGCTCAAAAAGGCCAAAATTAGGCTACCAGAATATTACTAAGGTCAACCTAAATCATCACAACGTTTTAAGCTGATTTACAGATAATAAAGAGAAAAAATTTACAGGAGAGGAAAAGCTAGAAATAGAAGAATTAAGTCCATCAAAGTCGACTAGTGTCTTGGCTAGGAAGTCTGCTGCCTGATAAGAATCCCTGAAACAATGAACAAAAACCACATGAGGAATATGCGAAACAAGGTGTCTTATGTCGTTTATAATAGATATAATTGCGCAACGAACTTTCCATATACGTTTTAAGGAATTGATAACAATTAGGTTACCACCTTTAATTATAAGTTTAGTAATATTCGTAAAATCAATATTTTTAAGGGAAACAAGCAATGAGGAAGCTTCAGCTTGAACCATAGAGATTTCAGGTAAATTAAATCATGCCACAATTTAAAATATGACCATTATTATCACGTAAGATATAGCGAACAAAGCAGGAGCCATTACGAAGTCTGAAAGCATCAAAGTTTACTTTAACCCAATCTGATGGTGGTTTTTTCCAAATTCGGTGTTTTGTTTTATTTTGTGGGTTTTGAGATGCATGTCTAACATCTTTGTTAGCGTTATGCCAATTTTAAGATTGAGAGAAGGCAATTTCTGAGGGTAGCCTATTTGGATCAATTTTAGAAGTTTTTTTTTGCATTTCTATGAGCCCAAATAAACCATCAAAGGAAACAGATAAAGTTACTATTTTGGTTCTGTTTCAAGGTAGATTGTATATTATACGTGAATGTACCCGAAGTAGTAAGGGTAAACTAATAATTTAAAAGTTTTTCAAATCGAGATATTATTAAACGTGTAAATGGGCATTCAAAAAAAAGATGAATTAGATTTTCACCTTGAAGATCACATAGCGAACAACAGTTAGGGACGCAATTAAAGTAATGATTTAGTCTATCTGTGGCTTGAAGACAATCCGCACATGATTTCTAAAGGTAGTTTTGGATCTTTGGTGGCAGTTTTGTTTTCCAAATCCAATAAATACTATTGTTAGGAATTGAGAGAGAGGAAGAGAGAAATGTTGATGCTGATTGAATAGAAAACTTTCCATCAAGAGCAGGTAACCAGATAAGACAATCTTCAGTAGGTGTAAATGGAATTCTTATTTGAGAAATGATATGTACAACAAAGACGGTAGAATTTGGCTGAGTGATTGCAAATCCCAGGAGTGATTAGTTAAAATAAAAGAGGAAACTAGTAAATCACTGTTGGAGTTATCAAAATAGGATATATAACAGTTCAATATTTGGAACCCAAGGGCAGACCAGAATTTAATATTATTTCCGTTGCCAATAAGCCACCGAATACCTTTAGAGAAATAACCCCTAATATTTACAAGTCGTCCAATCTACCAAGAACAGTTATTTTTTTGGTAGTGAAAAATAGATTGAAAGTGGAGGTATTTTTCCAAGACAATTTCAACCCAAACATTATCTTGTTGAGTTACCAATTTCTAGAGAAGCTTCATCTGTAAAGCAAGGTTTATATTTTGGGCATATCTAAGGCCAAGTCCCCCATCATATTTAGGTTTGCAGATGTTTTCCCAACTAAGAAGATGATGGTCATTGGTATTAAATTTATTCCAATAAATGATTAGCAACCTTATCGATCTGATTTAATACACCTTGAGGAAGTAAAAAACTTTGCATAAGATAGTTAACTTTACTTAGCAGACAAGGCTGATAAGGACTATACGTCCAACCTGAGAAATCGAGTTAGCCTTCCATTGAGAGAGCTATTTTTGCAGATTAGTGACAAAATCTGCAAACATTCTATTTTGGACCCTACCTTTCATAATAGGAATACCTAAATATTTTTCCATTGAAGAAGTAACCTGAATGTTAAGAATACTCGCTAGGGATAATGAGGTGTCACACAAGATATTAGTTGAGGTTTGAAATAAGCTTTGATGGTAATTAATAGATAGGCCAGAAAGAAGAGTAAATCTGTTGAGGAAATTACGAATGAATTAGGTATGCATTAGGAAGTACCCTTGTAAGGGGAAGTACAAATGACACGGGTTGAGAGACTCTCCCCTAGACCGTGTGGCTCTTAGCTAGATCTAACCCGCTTCAAATAGCTAATTCAAACCTAGACCCGAAGAAAGTAGCTAATAAGCTAAGAGAGAAAGGCTAGGGGTATATGTTGGAAAAATGACTTAGAGTGCGTTCGACAAATAAGGTAAGATACTAATAAGTTAAATGATACTAGTATTGATTTTAGGTATTGATGTTGACACTGATTTTAGATATTGATAAGTTAGATGATACTGATGCTGAAAGTGAGTGTTCGGTAGGAAGGTTTGCTGATTAGTTGTTTTTCGAAAAATAAGCATACTTGGTTTGATGATTAATTGTTTTTTCGAAAAATAAGCATACTTATTTTCAAATAGGATGGGAGGTAGCTTCTTGTTTTTGTAGGTACTTATAAGTAACATAAAACTTATTTGGTCAGATAAGTATCTAAAATTTTAAATTGCGAACACCTCTCCCGCATACTTATAAGTATCATTTAACTTTTTTTAACAAATAAGTAACTTATTTCAAGTTTGCCAAACACATCCTTATATTACTTTGAGAGAGATTGATTACAAGATTATTGGATGATTTACAAATGAGGGGGAGAAGGTGTATTTATAGGCAAGCCTCCCCCTTCAAAAGGCTATGGAGAATTCTAGAGACTCTTAGGCCAAGTTCTAACTAGGCCACTCTAGAATCTATCCTCCTAGTCTTCTCCTTAACTCTTCCTAACTCTCTAGAATGCTCCACCTACTTCTACAAGTCCTATACAACTCTAGAGGTTCTACACATATGTGGAGTGCTCTACTCTACTCTACACAACTCCGTAGAATTCCGGAAGCCCCTAGATGCCTCTTTTTCCCTACAAATTGGGCTCTTCTATGCGGTCCGTGTCATCCTCCCCCATTGAATCTCGCAATGCCCTTGTTGCACTGCCGTTGAATGCCTCGATCTTGTCCTTGAACTGCCACAAGGCTTCAACTGGTTCCCAAGTCATCTCGGTGTCGGGAAGTCCCCTTCATTGAACTAAGTATTCGAGCCTTGGTCTTTGGTACCTTTCTCGCACCACTCGGTCGGCCATGATTTCTTCAACCTCTTTGTCATAAGAGGGCTTGACTCCCATTGGTGCCCGTTGTGTTTTCCCTCGAGATGGATCCTCCTTGTCTTTGCGATCAAGCTTGAGCATGATCACGTGGAAGATCGGATGAATATTGAACTTGGACGGTAACTCGTGCTTGTAGGCTGTCTTGCCAATCCTCTTGATAACTCTAAAGGGACCCTTGTATCGTCAAATTAGCAGCTTCTGTAGTCCCAGATGCCCCATGATGTAATGGAGCTTCACCATAACCAATGATGCAAGAATGCCATATATGTCTAGGAAGAGGGAGTTTGAGGTCAATCGACGAGATAGATCAAGCCCATTCCGTAAGTCAAGAGCTTTCAAGTTCAAGAAGATCTTAAAGTATGTCAAACGAACTTTTAAATGCTATCAAGTCACACGTCCTAGGCCTCCACGAAAAAGGATTGCATTGGAGATATTTTCGGAAGTTTGAGATTGCGCCACAAGTTCAGTACTGTTTAGTAAAACAGCCATAACTTTGACTACAAAACTGATCTCGATGTGAATCAAGATGCGTTGGAAAGACTACTCAAAGGTATACGACTTCATAGTTGACATCAAGAGGAGAATCCAACAAGAAAATCGTCCAAAATGCATTTTATTAGATCTGATTGTTCTAGTCTTTGTTTTAGGAAATTTATATTTATTACTTATATTATTATTATTTCCTTAGATAGATTCTATCCCTAGGATTATTATAAATTGTTCTAGGGTTGATTGGTTTTTTTAGAGCGTATTTTGAGGGAGAAAACCTAATGTTGATTTCTCTCCTACGCCATTGAACAAGTTTAATTACAATACAATTTTGATTTCAAGTGCTCAAGTCTAGATCCTACAATACTTGTAATACCATGGCCGAAGACTTGAGTGCAGAAGTTCAGGATTTTACGAGCTTAAAGTTGATTCTGCAGATGAACCGTGGGTGTGATGTTATGCTTTTTAGTTAGATTTCATAGGTCATCTTCTAGGTTGTTTTGCATATTTTCCTATTAGTTTGTGTGTTTTGCATATTTTCCTATTAGTTTGTGTGTTTTGCATAAGATTTCAACTCTCTTTCGAGGGTTAGAGTCGTTTTTGTGTTGCTTTTGTGTTTTGTAGGTATTTAGAGTGTTTAGGAGGAGTTTTCAAGCTTTCCCGAGCATTCTAGGAGGTGGTGTCTTGTTGCGGTGTTCGTAGTCAAGTCAAGTGGAGTCTTTTCATGGATTTCAAGGATTGATCTTCAAGCCAAAAAGTGTCTTAAAAGGAGCTACAAGAAGTCCAAAAGGAACCCAAGAAACATCGAGAAAGAAACCCCGAAAGAAGGCTAAGCAATGGAGCAAGTTCGAGCGAAAACGAAAAGAAGTCATGGTTTCAGAGGATGATCGGCCCCTACCCCCACTAGGTCGGCTGCGACCTATCCCACACATGCAAAGTAATGGTCGGCCACGAGCATGCCTAGGTCGGCCCCGACCTTCCCGAATCCTAGCACGGACGAAACCTTGCCGCCCAAGTAATTGTCTTTTTGGGTGTTTCAATTATGGAAAGGGGTTGTTTCCTTTTTAGATCTCTTGTATCCCTATATAATGGGTCCTAGGGGGTATTTTTAAGATCATCACATAATTCATCATACATTAGGAGAAGGAGAGAGATAGCTTGGAAGGCAAGATTAGTAGAATTCTAGGAGAATTTGTGGATTGCAAGATTTGTAAGTTGGATCTCTTTTCTAATTCAAGTTGTTTTCTTTTAATCATGTCTTCTCCCTCTTCTTCTATGAATGTTTGCATGAAGATGAGTGAGTAGTTACCTTTTCAAGGGTTAGGGTGAAACCCAACTTAAGCATGCATGATAAAACTTGAATCTTTGATCTATCCTTGATCTTATAATCTCTATCTTTTAATACAACTTGTGTGCTTAATTCCTTGATGAAAGTTGAGGCATGTTCCTATTTGCAATTGAATTGAAAGAGGAAATTGTGAACTTGAATAACAATTTGGGTTTAAAAACGAAAGTTAAAACCTTTAGACAACAAGTAGGATTTCATGTTGATATCTTTATGAAAGTTGAGATTTTGATGTGTTTATTTGTGGCGAAAGTCATCATGAGATTATAGGTTAAATTGATCATTGATTGTTGTTTTCATGCATGATTATGTTGTGGTGAATCCTTGTCCCTAGATATTTTTCCATAGATTTTTGAAAGTAATTTTCGTGCCCAGAAAGAGGTCGGAGCCGATCCCTCTTAGGTCGTTTGCGACCCCCCTCTGTTCTTGTTTGGTTGTGTTCGTAGTTGAAATCTCATGGTCGAGCACGACCTGCCTAAGGTCGGGTCCGACCATTGTCTGAACGTGTTTGTTTTGCTTTGTTTTGTTATGAATTTCGTAGTTTTGATTGCTAGGCTATAGTTTCTTCTAACTCGCGTGGACGATCCTGACTTCGCTATACTCGGTTGGGTCTTGAAAAATTTATTTGTTCAAGAAATAAACCCTTCAACAAGGTCAGGCGGTACTGGTGCGGGCGCGGTTTGGCAAGAGAGAAGCAGAAGTCATGAAGAACTGAAGGCCGTGAGTGCGGGTCATGCACCGCGTGCGCGGTAGAAGCTGTTGAAGATAGTTTGACTAGTTGTTGACCACGTGCACGACTTTTATGGAACGTGCGCGGTGTGTGCTGTTCCGAGACAGGAGTATTTTATCTTTTGGATATTTTATTGGATATTAGATATCTCGGATGTTTCTTCTGTTTTGTGGTTTTTATAGTTTGTAGAGGTACTTTTTGGACCATTACCATTGACCTTTGTTTTAGACTTGATTATTCTACTTTGTTATGGAGAACTAAATCTTCTTACGGTTTATTCGACATTGAAGCTTCAATTGATGAGTTTGTGAGATTCTAAATCCTTTTCCAATTCATGTGGTTAATATTGATTCTTATATGATTATTGATTGATTTCTGCTTGTTTGGCCAACTTGTTGGATTCATTGATTGTCTATTGTTTGATCTAGGGTTTTCTCGTAGCAAATCCTAATATGTGAAAACAAGTTAATTTTCCAAGACTCGTTGTTCTAGATTTTTAAGAAGAGAATTGATTGTTCGCTTTTGAAATTAACTCGTAGCTTGATTCTCTTGCATGCATCCTATCTATCCTTGTTCCCTTTACCGGTATTGGTTTGAGCGCGTTCTTTGTCAATATTAAGTATTGTCTGGACCGTGGACAGACAATTAATTAAAATCAGGATTGGAATTAACCTGTGGATTTCAAAGGAATTGTGTGCAGAATCGATGATCATACAGACCTTTTGAAGTGGATTTGTTGAATGAACTTGTCTTCCTCTATTGATTGAATTTGATAAACTGTTTTCTTGTGTTTTGATTTGTGATTGGAAACTCTTAATAACTCCCTTAATTGTAGAGTCAAGCACCTCGATCCATCACATCATGGAGGGCTCTCAACGAAGCATTCTTGATGAAGTTCTTTCCGCCAACCAAGACAACGGAGCTTAGAAGGAAGATAGCAAGCTTTCAACAAGGAGTCCACGAGCCACTCTTTGAGGCTTGGGATCGGTTCAAGGAAATGTTGAGGCAATGTCCAACGCATGGGCAACAACCTTATGTCCTTCAAGACATATTCTTCCAAGGAATCAACCCCGCCACCAAGGACAAATTGAACCTTCACACCGATTGTGGGTTGATTGATTTGTCACCGGAGCAAGCATGGGAGTTGCTAGACAAACTCTCCGACTACGAAGCCATGTACGGAGTGAGTCAAGTCAACAAGGAGGCAAGAGTCTAAGGAGATGGTGCAAAGAGGCTCTACGACCCAAAGAATGAAGAGGTGGATTAGGATGTGAAGATCCAATTCCTTGAGGATGAGTTGAACAAGATGAAGAGGCAAATGAGTCACTAGAAGCAAACCTCAAGAGCATGTGAAGAATGTGGTTCTTTGAAGCATGGAGCTCAAGAGTGTCCCAATGAACGTCAAGTTCGTTTGGCCGAGCAAATCGAGGAAGCACAATATGTTCAAAGAAACTATGGAGGAAGAGCCAACTTCAACAATGCAGGGAATGGAAGGTGGAACCAAGGCCAAGCCAATGGCTACAACAACAACTACAACCAAAATGAGCCAAGGGCCCAACCACCACCATACCGACCTCCGGGAT
>OZ002737.1:20879974-20963721 GCA_963924305.1 Polygonum maritimum | reverse complement strand
GAATCAACTTCCAAGAGAGGAAGGGAGACTCCCGGGCCGACCCGAGGAGAATCCCCGAGCCCCACAACAACAAAATGAAGTTCGAGCGATAGGATTAAGGAGTGGAAGGAGTTTGCCCGAGCCACACGTGCCAAGAACAAGAGAAGAGAGTCGGACCGAGTTGTCCAGTAACTCGGGCCCGACGTGCCATGATGTCGATCCAAGAGACGGAGGAATTCCCCTGACCCAGACCGAGGTAGAGTTGAACTCGGGCCCGACATGCCCTGTAGTCGGACCGATGTTCCCAGAAGTGTCCTGCCCTAGGACCGAGGCTCCAGACGTCAATCCCGACGTCGATCCCAAGTCGATCCAGGCTGAAAATGTTTGAGAGAGATCTAGGCCGGTCCAAGGAAGTGGATTCAACCAAGAAACAAGGTGCACAACTCTTCCTTACCATTTGAGAAGCCCAAGGAAGTTGTGGAGGGCAAGTTTAAAAGGTTCTTGAAGCTCTTTGCAAGGCTTGAACATCACCATCCCATTCACCGACGCCCTAAGTGAGATGCCATCCTATGCAAAGTTCTTAAAGGAGATTTTGAGCAAGAAGAGGTCGATTGTGGAGATGCAAGATGAGGTGAAGATCTTGGAGCTACCTCAAATTTAGGTGATCCCGGAAGATTCGCAATCACCATTGGTATTGGATCTCGGAAGTTTCAAGCTTTTGTGTGATCTTGGAGCAAGCACTAGTGTCATTCCGTACACGATATGGAAGTCTACCGCCATGGGACTCATCGCTCCGGTTAACATGAGGTTAACCATAGCCGATGGAACGTCAATTGAGCCAATTGGAGTGGTAGAAGATTATCCATTGTGTGTAGAGGGGCATTACGTTCCAACGGGATTTGTTGTGGTTGACATGTTCGAGGTGCCGGGCGAGCCTATCATCTTGGGAAGGCCATTCCTTGCTACGTGGTTGGAGCCATATAGATGTTAAGAGAGGTCATTTGTCCTTGAATTTGGAGGAGTAGAGCTTGATTTCTCCTTCAAACCAACCTCGAAGGAAGCTTTGCATAGAGAGGCCAAGGTGATCCAATCCCTTCCAAAAGGAGTGCAATGGGAAGCTATATCCAACAAGCCAAGTACAAGGAAGCTAGAGTTGAAGGCCATTCCACCACCTCATGGAGTTGAAGTGACAAATGAAGGCTTAATTACCGATCTAGAGGAGAATGAGAAAGTGGAGAATGGAATGTCTTACTTGGAGGTGTTCAAGGCCGAAATGGAGGAAGCCCAAGCACCACCGGAGCCATCTCATGAACTCAAGGAGCTTCCAAAGGACTTGAGGTATGCCTTCCTTGGTCCTAACTCTTCATTACCCGTAATTGTGAATGCTAATTTGAATGATGAGGAAGAGTATAAGTTGTTAGAGGTCCTGAGGAAGCATAGAGGAGCTTTAGGGTATTCATTAGAGGAACTAAAGGGAATTTCGCCATCAATTTGCATGCATAGGATCTACTTGGAGGACAACCATAAACCCACTATTGAACCACAACGAAGATTAAATCCTAATATGAAAGAAGTGGTTAAAAGTGAGATACTTAGGATGTTGGATGTGGGAATCATCTTCCCAATTTCGGATAGCAAATATGTTAGTCCCGTGCATGTAGTTCCTAAGAAGGGTGGATTGACCGTAGTGCAAAATGAGAAAGGAGAAATGATTCCTACGAGAACCACTACAAAGTGGCGCATGTGCGTTGATTACCGAAAGTTGAATAGTGGTACTCGTAAGGATCATTTCCCCCTTCCTTTTATTGACCAAGTTCTTGAAAGATTGGCACAGCATGAATACTTTTGCTACCTTGATGGGTATAGCGGGTTTTGGCAAATCCCTATTCACCCCGATGATCAAGAGAAGACGACTTTTACATGTCCCTATGGAACATTTGCCTATAGACGCATGCCTTTTGGTTTGTGTAATGATCCGGCAACGTTTCAAAGATGCATGATGTCTATCTTCTCCGATATGGTGGAGGAAATAGTGGAAGTATTTGTTGGGACGATATTAAGGACGTCAGTCGTTAATATCTAAACCAATAATAATCGTCCCTTGTTTTGATAATGACAAACTCAAATGTATTTGATAAGTTGTCCAAGTTTTGATCTCAGGTAAGTCCAGTGGACGCACATGAGCGAAAAGGACAACAAGTGAACAGCAGTCCCTATGCTGTAGGGACGCATGTTACCAGAACTTCCAAAGCTAAACGTAATTGGCGGAGTCCCTGCGCAAGATAGGACGGAGTCCTCATCAAGAAGGGACGCGCGCCAAAATACGGACGAAGTTCAAATTCAAATCAAGGCCGCCCCAACATGATTACATCATCGTCCGGCCTTAGTCCTCAGAAGGAAGCTTCCTTTGTCTGGGCACGTGTAGACAATGCCAAAGACGTCGCTTTCCCAGCAATGGTCCCCTACCCACGCGGAGGCTTCCCAAGCGTCAACAGAGTTGACCTCCTCAAGACGCTCATCGCACCGTTGATCAAAGATCGAGGATCCTGCCAAGTCTCAGAGGACGCTAGAGGACAAGAATCACTTCCGCTATAAATACTCTCCAAGGAGTATGCATAGCGATATGTGGGTGTGTGCAAGAGTGGACTTTGAAGACTTTCTCTCAAGCTCTCCCGAAGCATTCAAGAACACGAACGAAGATCAAGAAGATCAAGTGAGCTTGAAGCAAGAGAAAGAAAGTCCAACCACATCAAATCCAAAACAAACCACAAATCAATTAGAGTTGTAGTTTGTCTCTCACAACGAACCGTGAGAGACGTGAGTGATAGCTTCCTTATAGCTAAGAGTGTTAGGTTACTTCTTAGGTTGAAAGGAGTGTTACTAGTGAGGCTAAGGACGGACGCTTAGCTCAGAGAAGTGTAACGACTCGCCTAAGTTGTAAGGACTCGCTCTTAATAAGATAAGGGACGGCTATTGAAAATCCTCCAACGGAGGTAGAGGTTTACCCATAAGACTAGTTGGTCTTAGTGGGGTTCCTCTATAAATACTCGTGTCCACTTATCTTGTATTCTGTTAAGTCTATTTTCCGCTGCACTAAAGGACGCCCTTAACCCAGTTAAGGACGCCCTCATTAACTGACTTACGATCCATCAATTGGTATCAGAGCAGGCGCTCTAGATTTTTGTTGAGTTGCAGGTACAAGATGGACATGGAACCTATTGGAATCTCTTTTGTAAAGCCTCCTCGTCTGACGGACGGCAACTTCAACCGCTGGAAGATCCGCTTCGAGAACTTTTGCAGAAGTCAGAATTATCAATGCTGGAGAGTGATCATGAAGGGTGACCTTACCATCCCTGATGACAAGAAAGACAAAGAGGACGAGTGGGGTCCTGACGAATTCAAGCTTTTGGAAACAAACGCTAAGGCTATATGCTTCCTTCAAGCGTCCCTCTGCGAAAGGGACGCCACCCGAGTTAGCAATTTGGCAACAGCCAAACTACAATGGGAAGCTCTTGAGAAGTACCATGTGGGTACGGCAGAGATGAAGGAAGACGTCAAGCTTGAAATCAAACGAGAGTTCTATGCCTTCAGAATGCTTCCTAACGAATCTGTCAAGGACTACTCATACCGCTTTGAAGCTCTTGTGACCAAGATGCGAAATTTAGGCATCCCAGAAGCTGAAGTCTCAATGAGAAACAGAGTCGGAGTAGTCATTGATGGGCTTACAGGAAAATGGAATTTTGATAGGACTACGTTCAAGGAGAACACAGCCAACAAAACCCTGGATATGGAAGAGATCTATGGGAAGCTGAGAGGCTATGAAGCGAGAAGGGAAGCTGATATGGCTGAATTGGCTAGAAACCCCCAGACAGATCTTGCTTTGATGACGTCAACTCCAGAGTACGCTGAGTATCTGCGCCACCAAAGAGATATTGCCCTAATGGTGGAAGCAAATAAAAATGAGAATCGTGAAAGGATGCGTGCTCAAGCTTTGAAAGAAAAGGAAAGCAAGACTAAGGAACAGCTGGAAGAAGAGGAAGAGATTGCCCTTCTACACAAAGTTGCTCGCTTATGGGGTAAAAAGGCAAGAGATTCCAAGAAACACAAGATGCCTTACAAAAAGGAGAGTCCCAAGTATACAGAGGCAGAGATGAAGGAACTTACTTGCTACAAATGTAACAAGAAAGGACACTTTGCTAAAAGGTGTACTACGGGACTAAACTCAAAAGAAATGAAGATGAAAGCTCTCTTGGGAGCGTGCGAAGCCGCATGGGATAATGTGAGTTCTGATGATGAAGAACCAGAAGGACCAGTGGCGTACATAGCCGTAGAGGACGCCTCAGATGATGAGCAAGTGGCGTACATGGCTGTGGAGGACGCCCCAGTCCTTGAAGAGGACGCTTCTGAAAAGGAACAAGAGGTAACTGGTGAATCCATGATGAACTCCTTAGAGAATTGTTCCAAAACCAAACTTATTAAGCTCATTAAAAGAATCATGGAAGAAAGCGTTGTTATGCAACATAGAATGGATGAACTTGAACTTGAAAGTGAAAATAGGCTAGTTGAATGTGAGAACTGTGCTACAGTTTCGTTACAACTAGAGTCCTCGTATGTCGAAGTTAAATCCCTGAAAACTGAAGTGATGTGCCTTAAGCTAGAGAACGCTAAGCTTAGGGAAGAGGTGAAAGTGTTAGGGAAGAGCCCGGTAACTGAGGTAGTTCAACCAATGGTGTTTGTCCCAGCCAAAAGAGGACTAGGATACGAGTCTGACACTAGGAACTCTCTCCCTAGTGACTTTGAGGCTAGCAAAACCTCAGAACTTGAATTAGAAAGGGAAAAGACCAAGAACCTTCTTGAAAGAATTCGAGTCCTAGAGAGTGGAGAGAAAGGTCAAAGGGACTATTACACTAACTCCACTAGTCATAGGATCTATAAGAAGATTGCTAAGGGGGAAGGTTCAAAAGTTTGTAACCCTCAAAAGATGAAAAAGAACAAAATCCAACGTCCCAACAAGAAGTACTACCTTGGTACTTACTATAGGACGTGTTGGTACTGTGGAAAAGGAGATCACTTCAAATATGATTGCCTGAAACTGAAGAACGACATTGAAAGTGGCAAAGCTGCTAGGAATAACATTGAAAATGATAAGTCCGTCCCTAAGGCTAACCCTAGACGTCCGAGACGATCTAAGAGTTCTTTCAGAAAGCATGCTATTTCAAATGATGTGAATATAAGTGACTACATGCCAGAACCAGAGTTCTATTTCTGTAACGAACCAGGTAAGGAACACCTTGCCTGGGTCGCCATACACTAACCTTGTTTTGGCAGGTGGAAGTGAGGGGACGCCCATGGATCATTGATAGTGGCGCCTCAAACCATATGACAGGAAGCCAGATCCATCTCACTTCTATCCAAAGTAGCGCCACGGGAGGAACTGTCTCGTTTGGCAACAAGGGCAAAGGAAAGATCAAAGGGACGGGAACTGCTATTCTCAATCCGTCTATCAAAGCGACAAATGTTAGCCTTGTTGAAGGACTTGGCTTCAACCTCCTAAGCGTCTCTCAAATGTGTGATCAAGGTGAAAACTTAGTCACATTTGACTCAAAGGAGTGCCTCGTCATCAACAAGAAATCCAACAAAGTCGTCCTCAAAGGAGTCCGAAAGAACAATGTCTACATCTTCAATCAGGAGTTCAAGCCAAAATCTGAGTTGTGCTTATCTGTGTCAAAGGAGGACGCTGACCTCTGGCATCGCCGACTTGGCCATGCTGGACCAAGCACAATCATCAAGCTTCATCAAAGAAATCTTGTGAAAGGTCTTCCCCAAATTGATCCTGAGAAAATTGAACAGTGTGAAGCATTTATCAAAGGGAAGCAGACAAGAACGTCCTTTAAGTCAAAGAACGATGTCAGCACAAAGAAACCTTTGGAACTTCTCCATATGGATCTTTGTGGACCAATGAAGACGTTAAGCTATGGTGGAAAGAGGTATATCTATGTCCTTGTAGATGACTTTTCTCGATTCACCTGGGTTCTTTTCTTAGCTTCAAAAACAGATTGCTTCAACGCATTCAAAGTCTTCATCAAACAAGTGGAAGTTGCGCTTGAGACGCCTCTCAAATCCATAAGATCAGACCATGGGACGGAGTTTCAAAACTCAGAATTCGTGGCCTACTGTGATCAACATGGAGTCTCTCACAACTTCTCAGCTCCAAGGACTCCTCAACAAAATGGAGTGGTGGAAAGAAAGAATAGGACGTTGGAGGATATGGCAAGGACTATGCTCTTAGCCAATAGCGTCCCCAAGTACTTCTGGGCTGAAGCTATTGCTACAGCGTGCTACATTATCAATCGAGCCATGATCCGTCCTTTGCTGAAGAAGACGTCCTATGAGTTGCTGAATGGAAGAAAGCCTCGCATCGACTATCTCAGAGTCTTTGGATGCAAGTGCTTTGTTCACAACAATGATAAAGAAAGACTTGGAAAGTTTGACGCAAGAAGTGACGAAGCCATATTCCTTGGATACTCCCTCACCAGTAAAGCGTATAGAGTTTTCAATAAACGAACTCTAAAGCTTGAGGAGAGCATTCATGTTGTGTTCAAAGAAAGTTCTTCTCACAAAGATAAACCAAGTAAGAAAGAACGCTCATCTCCTCTGCAGCAGGATGACTCCGATGATGAAGTTGATTTCGGGTCCTCTGGAAAATACTATGTTCCTAAGGACGCTACTCAAAATCCTGAAGAAGTCTCAGTAGAAGTTCCCAGTGTTGTTCAGGAAGTTCCATCGCAAAGTGAATCTCCAGCTCAACATGAGGTCGCTGAATCAAGCCTACAAGGAGAACAACGTCAAGAAGAGGACGCTCAACCTGAGGGGGAACTCTATGAAACTCTCAATGAAGACGACGGGTTTGACTCAGATGAATCTGATTGGACAGACCCTAGATGTACTCCTGTAAGGGACGATACTCATAAGGGATCCCATCTTTCGAGACTTCATTCAACGGATCAAATCATCTCAGATATGTCAAAAGGAGTTCAAACAAGATCAGCCGTGAATCAGTCCCTTAATGCTAACATAGCGTTCTGTGCCTTCAACGCCTTTGTGTCCTTGGTTGAACCAAAGAACATAAAGGAAGCACTCCAGGACGCTGATTGGATTCAGGCCATGCAAGAGGAACTTAATCAATTCGAAAGAAATAAGGTTTGGACCCTCGTCCCTCGTCCGAGAAACAAAAACATAATAGGGACGAGATGGGTCTACAGGAACAAGCTTGATGAGAATGGTCGCGTGTCAAGAAACAAAGCAAGGCTTGTGGCTCAAGGCTATAGGCAAGAGGAAGGGATTGATTATGATGAAACCTTCGCTCCTGTCGGCAGGATTGAAGCCATTCGCCTCCTCATCGCCTTTGCCGCTCACAAAGGGTTCAAGCTTTTTCAAATGGACGTCAAGACAGCCTTTCTCAACGGCAAGCTCAAACAAGAAGTGTACGTCGCTCAACCTCCAGGATTTGAGGACGCTGATCACCCAGATCATGTGTACTTCTTGGACAAGGCACTCTATGGACTCAAGCAAGCCCCTCGTGCATGGTACGATAGGTTTGCGTCCTTCCTCTTGTCCAACGGGTACACACGAGGTAACATTGATAAAACCCTGTTCTTAAAGAAAGTTCTTAAAGATGTCTTAATTGTCCAAGTCTATGTCGACGACATAGTCTTTGGAAGCACTAACATGAAATTTGTAGAGCAATTCAAGAACTTGATGAGTAGTGAGTTTGAGATGTCCCTCATAGGAGAACTCAACTTCTTCTTGGGACTCCAAATCACTCAGCTCAAAGATGGGACGCGGATTCATCAACAAAAATACATCCGTGAAATGCTTGAGAAGTATGGGATGAACTCTTCAAAACCCATTGATACTCCCATCTCCCCAAACACTCGCCTCTATGCTGATGAAGAAGGCAAGAGTGTAGATCAAAAGCTCTACAGAGGAATGATAGGGTCCTTGCTATATCTTACGGCAAGTCGTCCCGACATCATGTTCGCTGTATGCTTGTGCGCTCGATTCCAAGCAAATCCAAAGGAGTCCCATATGCAAGAGGTCAAAAGAATCTTCAGATATCTCAAGGGACGGGATGACCTATGTCTATGGTATCCCAGAAGGACGTCCCTGAACCTGGTAGCTTACTCTGACGCAGATTACGCTGGCCATGTGGTGGATAGGAAGAGCACCTCAGGAATGGCACAATTCCTTGGCTCATGCCTTGTATCTTGGGGATCCAAAAAGCAAAACTCCGTGGCACTATCAACCGCGGAAGCTGAGTACGTTGCTGCTGCTTCGTGCTGCTCACAAGTCCTATGGATCAAGTACCAACTTGAAGATTATGGTACGTCCCTCAACACAGTCCCTATCTTGTGTGACAACACCAGTGCTATAAGTATTGCCAAAAATCCCGTTCATCATTCTAGGACGAAGCATATTCACATAAGGCATCACTTTCTTCGTGATAATGTTGAACTTGGATTAATTAGAGTGGATCATGTTAGGACTGAGGACCAAGTGGCCGATATTTTCACAAAAGCACTTGATAGACGTCCCTACGAGCACCTACGGTTGCTCTTGGGGATGATAACTTTTAAATGATCAAGTCCCGTTCTATTATTCCCTCCATGATTGGCTATGTCTTGTTGAGAACTTGTTTTAAGGTGTGTCATGCATTAAAGTCATCTTTAAAGGACGCTAGTCTAAGATATGTGTATTCGCTTGTGTCCTTGAATGGTATTCATTTCGCTTTTCATCTCAAGAGTATCCCTGATCACCCTACCCTCATCATAAGCCGAAATGATGGGAACTCTAAGCTTACCCAAGCCGAGAATCTTACAAACGCGTCCTATGAGCATTCCTTGTTTCACCTTTACGGGACGTACTTGCTTGATTTTCAAAAATGGTTCTAAGTGATCAAAGGGACGCGTGCTAAGAGCTGAGAGTTGTCTGTACAGAGTTCTAATTACAGAGGTTGAGATCAGTGAATGGGACGCCGTGGTTCAGTTCTGTGTTGTGTAGTGTTGTGTGTTGAAAGGACGTCAGGTCAGAGTCCTTTGCAGTTGTGAGAAGTTTGAATGGTTGAAATTGGGAAGGTAAACCGTTTTAGCGAATCGTCAGCGAAAATCTCGGGATATGCGCAAACACTGCTCAACAGCTGTATTCCTTAGCAAAGAAGAAAGCCACGCGTGGGAAGGCGGGTGGAGGAAGCTGTGTGTAAAGACCCTGTTACCCCTGACCGTCCAACTTCGTCTTCTTCCTATATATACCCACCTGTGCACTCCGAAAACCTTTCTTCGCTCATCTGCTGTTTGCACACTTTTAGAAATCTCAAAGATCTTCCAAATCTTCAACCGAATCCCGAAATCTCTCTCCAAACCCTAATCCTCCCCTATTTAACCCATCTCAAAAATGGCCAACACAAGAGCCTCAAAGAATCCCTCACCCTCGTCGGCAGCGAAAAACACTAGCTCTTCGAGATCTCCTCCGGTGAAAGGCCGGTCATTAATGGAGTCGAGAGGCAGACCTTCCGGCCGACAAGAACCCCCTCGCCACCATTCCTCCTCTCAAAGCACCCAGCGCCGCCACTCCAACACCCCTCCTCGACCCCTTCGCTCCCAACCTCCTCAACAAAAATAACCATCCCGCTCTCAATCCAAAACCCAGCCGAAGAGGTTCTCATTTCTGGAGAAGCCCTTCAAACCCGAGCCTGAGCCAGAAAATATCACCAAAGCCTCTGTTTACAGTGGCTCAATTGGCCGGCTCCCCTCTCAACCCAAACGCCGTCCTCCCCTTGACCCTCTCATTGAGGACTGGCTTGAAAAGGAGCCTAGGACGCTCGCCAACATTTGTCTTAGGGCGTCCACTCACGAACATCCTCCTAAAATCCAACGCCTCCTCCACTACTTCATGATCACATATGTCAAGCCCCGCCTTCAAGAAACCAATCACACCAACCCACCGTTCATGGGGCCAGGAATCATTTCTGACTCATTTGGTGGAACCGTGGACGAGCTCGCCAAACTACTTCCTGATATAATGGAGTTTGTTGTGGCTCCTACGGGCTCCGTCCCTTCTCAAAAAAGGAAAAGGCCTTCCTCTCCCCCTCCGTCCAAATCGCTCCAAATTAAAGGCCCTTCCTCCTCCCCACCAAAGCCAATCCCTTCCTCCCCTCCTCCTGCCCCAAAACGACGCCTCAAGACCTCTGCTCAGCTTGAGGGCGTCACGGATGAAGAAATGGCCGCCATTCGCCTCTCCGAAATTCAACTGGCAAAAGAGGAGAAGGCGCGCCAAGAGCAAGAGCAAGCAGAGAAAGCAGCCGTTGAGAAGGCGATCCAAGCGAGTATGCAGGACCTTCGTCAACTCCCTCCACCTCCTCCAAGGGTAGAGGACGCTCCTCAGGTCCAGGCCAAGGACGCTCCACAAGTCCAGGTCCAGGCCAAGGATGCTACCCCTGCTACTCTGCCGCCTCCTCCCTTTGCTCCGCTCAAGGTGAAACCGATCTCAGTGGTTCCGCCCAGCTCCTCCTCTGCTCCTCCCCCAAAAGCTAAGCTCCGCACTCCCTCTCCCTCTCCCCCTAGAGCTTCTCCTCCTCCTCCTCCGCTTGCTCCGGCCGTCGAAGAAGCTGCTCAAGTTCAAGGGACGTCTCCTCCATCCGTTCCCACAGAGTCCTTGGCAAGGACTCCAGCGGTGGACGCGCCTCCCACAGAACAGGCGTCCACAGCTGAGGACACTGCAATGGTTGAGTTCCAAGAACAACGGAACGAAGCCTCCGATGACGAGGACGCCCCTCCCCAGGATGAGGAACCTGAGGAAGAGGAGGGAGATGGAGATGAAGAAGATGGTGGTGATGAAGTGATCGTGAGCAATGGCTCCAAGCAGAAACGCTTCAAGAAAATCCTATCGCCGCTCCTCTTCACCGCCGAGTTTCTGGCAGAGAACCAGCGCTAAGAGTTCTTGGATCTTCTTGAGTTCCAGGGTTGGACGCACTTGGGCACTGAGGCCGCTGATGTTGACCCTGATGAGGTTCTCCGTTTCTACTCAAAGTTCGAAATCACAGAAGTAAACGGGAAGCCTCAGGGGACTTTTGAAATCGATGGGGACGAGTACTCAGTTGCTGAGGGCACCGTCCGCAAAATGCTAGGCCTGCGTCCTTCTCCGCAAGATGCTCTGCACGATCTGCCGTGCAAGAACTTTGGCCGTTTCTCCCAAGATGAAATCCTCAACAGAATATTCAATGGGAGACAGCCAGCTGCTAAGGACAGAGTTGCTCATTGCCTCACCAAGACGGGCGTCCTTGCGCATCACTTCATTGTGCGCATGGTCGTCCCCCGCCAAGAGAAGAAGTCCATTGTTCAGATCACTGATAGTATTCTCTTGGACGCTTTCTTGGAACGCAAGCCGATAAACTTGCCCCGAGTAATCTTGGAACACATGGGCAAGTGCACAGGAGGCAGGCACTCTCTTCCTTTCCCCGGCTTGGTCAAGCAAATTCTGAAGCAGCAGGGACTCTATGCTCCTAAACAAGAGCGTTCCTTTGGCATTCATTGGGACGTCAGGCAAATTACACTCCCTCCAGTTGGGAAACTCAGGTGTGATGAGCCCCTTCCGTCTGTTAAGCGCCAACTGGACAAGGAACGGAAAGAGGCTGAAAGGAAAGCCGAAGCTGAGAGGAGAGCTCAAGCTGCTGCTGCCGCTGAACCTGGAGAAGGAGATCACGAAGCTGAAAATGTCCAAGTAGTTGGGACGCCAACTGAGGACGCTGCTGATGACGAGGACGAGCTCGATGGTATGAACGTCCCTGATGAGGCTGAGAGGCACTCTACGAAGTATCTGATGGGCATGATGATCGAGAACCAGTGCATAATGATTGATCTAATTCAGTAGGTTCACGACACACTTCACGTCCACACAGACCTTCTTGAGCGCAACAACGAGCTCCTTGCCCAGAACAACCATCTTCAGGAGCAACACCTCAAAGCCCTTGGCAAGCGTCCCAGAAAATGATCACCTCCCCCCTCTCTAACCCTGAAACAATTTATCATTTCTTGAGTTTTTGTTAAGACAATGGGACGCTGTCCCCGTTTTGAGCAATCGTTGTGAATGTCTGTAATGAACGTTCTCGTTTCTCATTCTGAATGCCATTCACTACATTTGTGCTTCATTTTGTCTAAGCGTACCTTTATTTAGTTATGACTTTGTGCTTGCATGCTTTTCGACTTGTTCTCCTTTTCGATGATGCCAAAAGGGGGAAGTATAGTTTTGCAGAGATGCGATTGTCCTTAAGTTATCATAGAAAGCATGTGCTCAGGGGGAATTTCGGCCAAGTCAAAAGGTCGTTAGTTAGGAATAAAATAGAACGCACTTAAAAGAATGTGTTGCATGCCAATCTAAGCTGAAAAGAAAATCAAAGTGTAGTTCCTCATGCTAAAAGCTTTACTTCTGTGTGCATTATTTGAAAGAGTTTGTCATCATCAAAAAGGGGGAAATTGTTGGGACGATATTAAGGACGTCAGTCGTTAATATCTAAACCAATAATAATCGTCCCTTGTTTTGATAATGACAAACTCAAATGTATTTGATAAGTTGTCCAAGTTTTGATCTCAGGTAAGTCCAGTGGACGCACATGAGCGAAAAGGACAACAAGTGAACAGCAGTCCCTATGCTGTAGGGACGCATGTTACCAGAACTTCCAAAGCTAAACGTAATTGGCGGAGTCCCTGCGCAAGATAGGACGGAGTCCTCATCAAGAAGGGACGCGCGCCAAAATACGGACGAAGTTCAAATTCAAATCAAGGCCGCCCCAACATGATTACATCATCGTCCGGCCTTAGTCCTCAGAAGGAAGCTTCCTTTGTCTGGGCACGTGTAGACAATGCCAAAGACGTCGCTTTCCCAGCAATGGTCCCCTACCCACGCGGAGGCTTCCCAAGCGTCAACAGAGTTGACCTCCTCAAGACGCTCATCGCACCGTTGATCAAAGATCGAGGATCCTGCCAAGTCTCAGAGGACGCTAGAGGACAAGAATCACTTCCGCTATAAATACTCTCCAAGGAGTATGCATAGCGATATGTGGGTGTGTGCAAGAGTGGACTTTGAAGACTTTCTCTCAAGCTCTCCCGAAGCATTCAAGAACACGAACGAAGATCAAGAAGATCAAGTGAGCTTGAAGCAAGAGAAAGAAAGTCCAACCACATCAAATCCAAAACAAACCACAAATCAATTAGAGTTGTAGTTTGTCTCTCACAACGAACCGTGAGAGACGTGAGTGATAGCTTCCTTATAGCTAAGAGTGTTAGGTTACTTCTTAGGTTGAAAGGAGTGTTACTAGTGAGGCTAAGGACGGACGCTTAGCTCAGAGAAGTGTAACGACTCGCCTAAGTTGTAAGGACTCGCTCTTAATAAGATAAGGGACGGCTATTGAAAATCCTCCAACGGAGGTAGAGGTTTACCCATAAGACTAGTTGGTCTTAGTGGGGTTCCTCTATAAATACTCGTGTCCACTTATCTTGTATTCTGTTAAGTCTATTTTCCGCTGCACTAAAGGACGCCCTTAACCCAGTTAAGGACGCCCTCATTAACTGACTTACGATCCATCAGTATTCATGGATGATTTTTCGGTCTATGGTTCCTCTTTTGATGCTTGTTTGGCTAATTTGGATAGGGTGTTAGCTAGATGTAAAGAGACCAACCTTGTGCGTAATTGGGAGAAATGTCATTTCATGGTTAAGGAAGGAATAGTTCTAGGGCATCTCATCTCTAGTAGAG
This sequence comes from Polygonum maritimum, assembly GCA_963924305.1. Lineage (NCBI taxonomy): Eukaryota > Viridiplantae > Streptophyta > Magnoliopsida > Caryophyllales > Polygonaceae > Polygonum > Polygonum maritimum. The sequence goes on along the minus strand of OZ002737.1, from coordinate 20,949,936 downwards.
GAATAGAAGTTGATAGGGCCAAGATTGAGATTAGTGAAAAACTTCCCCCACCTACTTGTGTGCGAGATGTTAGGAGTTTCTTAGGTCATGCGGGTTTTTATAGACGCTTCATTAAAGATTTCTCTAAAATCTCAAAACCTTTGTCTAACCTCTTGATGAAGGATGTTCCCTTCGAATTTTCCGAGGATTGCATGAATGCTTTTTGTAGGTTGAGAGATGCTTTGGTTTCAGCTCCTATGATGGCGTCACCCGATTGGAATCTTCCATTCGAAGTAATGTGTGATGCAAGTGATTTCGCCGTGGGAGCCGTTCTTGGGCAAAGAAAGGAGGGAAAGTTGCATGCCATCTATTATGCAAGTAAAACCTTGGATGAAACTCAATGCAAATATACAAGGACAAAAAAAAAAGGAATTCCTTGCGGTGGTGTTTGCATTTGAGAAATTCCGGTCATATCTTGTGGGATCTAAGGTGGTGGTCTATACGGATCATGCGGCAATCAAGTACCTCATGAAAAAGAAGGATGCTAAGCCGAGGCTCTTGAGATGGATGCTTCTCCTTCAAGAATTTGACCATGAGATCAAAGATAAAGTTGGTGCGGAGAATGTGGTGGCCGATCATCTATCTCGATTGCCCATGGAGTACATGATTGAGATGGAAGATGGCGTGGAAATAGACAATGTGAGGGCGGATGAAGGGCTAATGAGTGGCAAGAAGGAAAGGAAGGAGGGATCGACCAAGGCAGTGCTGATGTCTCTCATTTTGGAGGTGTTTTAGTAGTTGATTTCCCTTGTGAATATGTGTTTTTCATTCCTTTCTTTGTTAGTTTCTTCCCTTTCTAGCTTAGTTCCCGGTTTTCTTCAAGATTCGGAAACTATGCGAGTTTGCTTTGTTTTGTAGGTAAAATGGCAAGAATGAGGACATTTTGGAGGAGTTCATGAAGGAGCCAAGTCAAGGAATGCAAGAGCCAAGCCAAGAATGAAGAGGAACCAAAGGAAACCCAAGAAGAAGGCAAGGATCGAGGCCCAGGACCGCGTACCATCAAGTCGGGCCCGAGATCGAGCAGCCAAAGACCAGGACCGACGTTCCCAACGTCGGGCCCGAGGTTCTTCCGTGTCGGTCCAAGTCGGCATTCGAATGGATTGTTCCCCAAGGCATATTTTTAGCAACTTTCCACATTTGCCCCTTTCTAAATTGGGAATTCCTTGGTCCCCAATCCTAAGAGTAGGATAATTAGAGGTGATTAGTGATCATTAAAAGGGGGAGAGGGAGAAGAATTCACACAACACACCCAAATCACTCTCTAAAGGCTCAAGGAAGACTTGGAGAGCAAGGAGAAGGAAGGAGAAGGAAGAGAAGAGGAGATCGGTGGAGCTAGGAGGAGGATTAGTGAGTTTTGTACTTTGTTTTGCCTTGATCTAGTAGAATTGAGACTTGGATTTTGTTGAAACTTTGGAATTGAATGCAATTTGAGTTTGGTTTGATGTTGATGATTGAGATTTGCTTGATTTCCCTTTTGATTGCTTTGTCCTCTTACTTGATGGAGTAGATTCCATAGTCTTGGGCTATGGGGGAATCCCCTAGCTAGGATTGGGTAGAAAACCCCAATTCCATAGCCTTTGAGTGCTTGATCTATGAATCCTCTCTACACTAAGCTTCAATTCTCTTGTGAAAACAAAGGGCTTAGGGCTTGTGATTGGTAAGAGTAAAGCGAGAGCAATCTCTAACCAAATCACTAGACCTAACATCGAAGGAGAGTGAAAACTCCCTAAGGGCGAGGTGTAGATTCGAGGGATTGAAGGCTAGCAACCTCGATCTCACAAGGATCAAACACTTATTGGTTGAATTGGGGAAGAATATCCAAGTCTAGTTGAGGGAGGAACCCAAAAACCCAAGACCGATCTACCATTTTAAGCAGACCAAGTTACCCAGTACATCGGGCCCGACTTCTCCAGTGTCGGTCCCGTGCAAACTCAACCTCGATCCACCCTCGGACCGAAGTGACTTGTGTCGGTCCGAGGTGATCTCTTTTGTTTTCCTTAGTTTTGCCTTTCTTTCATCTTTTCTTAGTCTTTTCGGGTACTCTCGACGCACGAACTCCCGTGTGTTCGACACCCTACCTCTTTACTACAATTGAGGTTCGGTTTTTATAAATTTAAATTGTGAGACCCTCCGATCCCGGACCGATCAAGTGCATCGGGCCGAAGCATAGAACGTCGGACCGAGGTACCCAGTAACTCGGGACCGAGGTCTGCAATATCGGTCCAGAGGGATTTGTGCACTTGTGCGACCCGATCAACGTCCACACACGTCGGGCTTAATACCTTGCAATGTCGGTCCATGAAATCAAGTAAGATACTCCACTCGGTCTCTATTCCATCCCGTTCTTAATTGATTAAATCTTCACCTCCCACTTGTCTTCTATCTATTGAGACCGTGAAACGAGGGGTTACCCCTTGGTTTGCGGATTTTGCTAACTTTGTTGTAGGGGGAGTGATCCCACCAAATTTGTCTTACTCGGCTAGGAAGAAATTCTTACATGATTCTAGGCAATATTATTGGGATGATCCATACCTATACAAGGAAGGGAGCGATAGAATCTATAGACGGTGCATTCCAAGTGAGGAGATTGAGAGTGTCATTCGCCATTGCCACTCTTTGCCAACCGGAGGTCATGCCAAGAGTTCGAAAACCACGGCAAAGATTCTACATTGTGGTTTCTATTGGCCAACCATGTTTAAGGATGTGCATGAGTACGTGAAGAGATGTCAAGAGTGCCAAAGAGAGGGGAACTTTTCAAGGAGAAATGAGACTCCGCAAACCGGAATGCTAGAGGTAGAGCTCTTCGATGTATGGGGGATCGACTTCATGGGACCATTCCCCACGTTGGGCCCGTACAAATACATTTTGGTGGCCGTGGATTATGTCTCTAAGTGGGTGGAAGCCATTCCAACAAGGACCAATGATGCAAGGGTTATGATGAAGTTCTTGAAAAGCAACATCTTTGCTAGATTTGGCATGCCTAGAGTTCTCATTAGTGATGGTGGCCCCTACTTCATTGAAAAATGCTTTGAGAATGTGTTGATTAAGTATGGGGTGTCTCACCGAGTTGCTACTCCTTATCACCCTCAAACAAGTGGGCTAGTTGAGCTTTCCAATCGTCAAATCAAGGCCATTTTGTAGAAGACGGTGTCTAAGTCAAGAAAGGATTGCGCATCCAAGCTTGATGATGCACTTTGGGCTTATAGTACCGCTTACAAGACACCTTTGGGGACTACACCTTTCAACCTAGTGTATGGCAAGGCGTGTCATCTTCCGGTAGAGTTGGAGCACAAATCTAAGTGGGCTCTCAAAGAAATGAATTGGGATGTAAACTTGGCCGGAGAAAAGAGGTTCTTGGATCTCCACGAGTTAGGGGAGTTGAGGTTAAAAGATTATGAGAATGCCAAGTTGTATAAGGAGAAGACCAAGAGGTGGCATGATAGGAAATTGATTCCAAAAACCTATCAAGTTCGTGACAAGGTTCTCCTTTTCAATGCAAGGCTTAGATTCTTCCCCGGAAAGCTTCGAACAAGGTGGAGTGGACCGTTCGTGGTACATCAAATCCATTCTCAAGGAGCGGTAGATTTGATTAGTGAGGATGGGCGGACCTTTCGAGTGAATGGTCATCGAGTAAAGAAGTTTTATGACAAGATTGACCCAAGTGAAGAAGTAAGAGCCTCATGGGCTCTTCTCCTAGCAAACTAAGCCTCAACATGCCATTCAAGAATAAGGAATTGTGAGCTTTCTTAACTCTTCTCTTTTACTTTTGAGTTTTGATTTCTTTTGATGAGGACATCAAAATTTTAAGTATGGGGTGGGTTAGTAGCTCATAGTTCCATGTTTAGGTTTCTTGTTTTGTTATGGGATGTTTTCTTTTGATTTGTGGCATGTTGTTTGTGATGCATGGATGATAATTGAATTTGATGGCATGAATGGATGAGTTTGTTTTGTCTTTGAGAAAATTTCTGCAGAAAAATCCATAAAAATTCGAAAAATGTTGTTAAAAAAGTCAAAAAGATTTTGTTTTGGATTAGGAATTCCCATCTTAGATGTCCATAAGAAGGCTAATGATGATGTGTGATAGAGGTATTTTAGTCGCCTTCAATACCTATCAAAGTAAACCTAACACCCCAACTAACGTAGTAGGGAAGTAAGGGTCGATCCCACAGAGACTTGTGTTTTTGTGTATTGAATTTGAATACTCGAATGAATGTAAAACGGGGGGTTTTTGAGTGTTATTCTACTAGCTAATAAATTGAACATGCAAAATTAAGATGATTTATCAAATATGAGAGAAGTATGCTTAACCAGTTAATATCCATTGCGAATTCGATTATTGATTATCAAAATTCTCTTTTTAACTTGACTAATCTATTGCGGAATGCTAATAACCCAACTTCATAGAATTATTAATCCTACTTCAGTTCTAGTTATTAGCCTGACCGGTACTAACAACCCTAATTATCAAATAACCTAAGAGACCTCCTAGATTCAATTTGACAACAGCATTAAGATTCAAGTATCAATATAAACATGTATTCAGAGCAACCAGACATCCAAATAACATGCGAATGAATTCTCTTCTCTAATCAACTAGTCCTACCAGTCCTAGATTGATTAAAGGTTCTACTTATGATCTAATTAATTCCAACCGGTAATTAGAAAGATCTAGTTGTAATTCAACCTGGAGATTCAATTAGATTGCCAATCTAACAAAACCCTAAATCAAACTTATTCAATTAAGCATAGAGAAAACAATCTAGTCAAGGCAAATTAAGAACAATCAAATCTCATAATAATTCTTAATTCACAACTTCAATTAACTAGTTAAGCAAAAGAGGTTTAGTTGTTCAAAGACATTGAAAAGCTTACAATTCTTCCAAAGGATTCTTGTTCTTCTCAATCTTCAACAACAACCCTCAAAGTCAAGAATTATGAGAATATAAACCTAGAAACTAATATCCAAAAATATATCTAAGAAGTTTCTAAAAATACTATCCAAAACAAGTTTCAGCCCAAAAGCCCAAGCCCATACAAAAATAGCACTCTTGCTGACGCGAGGAGAAACGCGGCCTGGTACTAAAGCGCGGGCGCGCTTTGGCTGCCTGCCCGAGTTTTCACGCCAGATCCTCAGATGTCAAAGCGCGGCATGGACCTCTGAAGCGCGGTCGCGCTTTCACTGTCTTCTGCCCGCGTTTCTGGACTTTTCCAACGAGACACTTCATTAACCTTGAACACTTGATTCCTCCTTTAGCCTCCATCCTTAGACACTCCTTTGGCACCCTCAAGCTCACTTCCACGTCCACCGTCACCATGATCCGGCACTCAATCACTCATATCTGCAAATATCAACCAAACGAGTGTAGATTCCGAAACTTCCAACACTAAAGCTAAACTACGAAATAAAGGAAAATCTACCTAAAAATGCATGAAAAACTAATCAAAACATGTCCTAAATACTACAACCTATATGCTCTATCAAATTCCCCCAAGCTTGAACCTTGCTTGTCCTCAAGCAAGAAATAAAATCATAATCACACCACAACTAACAAGTTCAAGCATCCATCTCAATGTCAATCCACATTTCATCAAAAAGTTAAACCTTGACCAAGACATCATTGCACACATGAATGAGAAGCTTTCAAAATCAAACCATTCATCCATTCTAGACCTCACCAAGGCAATGTGTTTTGCACTCTTCACTCAAGTGTTTAAGGGATGTGTTTCACTCAAAATCAACTTTGAAAACTAGACTTCCATAGGCTTGCATCAGTGTTCTAAATCTCCACTACGAACGATCAAACACACAACAAAAATCATGAGGACTTTTACGGGTTGTAATGGGGCCAAGGTGTACACAACTAGGTAGGGAATTATTTGGTCATATGGTGCTAAAACCGGGAACTAGAACCAGCTAACTACCCAACCTTTAACCACTTCACTTTCATATGTTCACCAACTTGTTTCACCTCTTCTCCATCACTTTTGTTTCTACACTTTTGCTCACTTTTTTTTTTTTTTTCAACTCACTTGAGGTTTTTCAACTTGATTTCTCACTTTAATTTACCTCAATCAAACACTTTTGTTTTTCTTTTCATCATTTTTTTTTTCAACTCCTTATCTCTTTTTTTTTTCTTTCAACTCAACACAAATCCTTTCTTTTCAACCAACTCACCCAAGAATCATCTCCAACTACACAAAAACACCCTAGCTAAATCCTAATTCCCGGAAAGGGTCAAGCTTATATAGGCTAGGAAATTTTTGCGGAGTTACAAAATAAGGCTAATAGGCTCAACAAGTGGGCTATCAAACAAAGGATCATGTATAAGGTAGATAAGGATATAATGAGCTAATAAAAATGCCTCAATCATTTTAAGTTCATGCATTCAAATCATGTAATGTAGCCTTGAAAAAGATATCTAAACGCAAGTTCTAGAGCTAGCAATCAAAGCGATACATTCAAGAAAAATATGCAAATATGCAATAAAAGGCTCAGAATAATCTCACAAGGCAAATATGTCTAGAACTTCATAAAGAATCCAAAATTTCAACTTCTTATGCATGCTCAATCCTATAATCAAGATTAATAACTTAAGAATCATGCTTCAATCCAAGGAAACTTCAACCAACAAGCTAGTCATGGGTTAGATAATACGCTTAACTTAGAGAGACAAGAGGACAAGTAGGGAAATTTGGTTCCTAAAATGCAATATTTTTGTGATTTTTCAATTTTGCAATATTTTTGTGATTTTAGATTGATTTTTCATTTTTTTTTCAATTTTAATCGATGCAAAATTATAATTTAAACATGCAAATGCAACTATATGAATGCACAGATGAGTTGACTCAACCAATAATCCCCTCCCCCAAGCTTAAACTTTACATTGTCCCCAATGTAAAATAAAAGAAAGAAGAAGAAAATACTAACCGAGTCATCCAAATAGGAAGGAAGTAGCATCTACTCCGGTGGTGGTGGTGGTGGGAACTGCTGTGGGTAGCCCGGATATGGATAATACTGATTCGCTGGGAATCCACCCGCCCGAGTCCAACCATCCATGCGAGTGTGAAGCTGATGAAGCTGATCGTCGTGGTACTGCCTGTAATGGTCCATCCTCTGCTCCTGATAATCAAATCTCTGATCCACATGGGCCCTGAACTGAGTCATCTGTGTTGTGAGCCCTCCCATCATGCTCACCAACTGGTCAAACTGGCCCTGAGGATAACCACCAACACCTTGAACATCCTCTGCATCAACATCCTCATCCTGATCACCAATCTCTGGCTCGAGCTCCTCCTCAGCAATAAAATCCTCGTCACCCTCAGAATCATCATCAGCGGTAGCCTCATCCTCAGACTCCTCAACAGTCCTCTGAACCCGACGCCTCTTGCCCCGGTGGCTCTCAACTGCCTCAAGCGGGAGATCACCATCCCGAGGAGTGATCATCCAAGTAGCAGCATTTTGTAGTCCGGTTGCTAAGACAACTCTCTGCGCATCCGGAAGTCGCATCACTCTCTTGGTGTCTCCGATCGTCCAGTAATAGTGACCATAGTGGAAATGCAAGGCACCCATCTTGTTGAAGAAAGCGAAATCCATCGGTACAGGCTCAATCCTCCCGCCAAACCGAGTCAAATCAAGCTGGTAATACAGAGCCAAAACAGTGACAAGGGCTCCAATAGTGATAGGTCATGTACCCTTCCTGCTGATGTGAGCCAGATTGTTCATAAGGACTGCACCATAGTTCACCCTCCTCTTCTCTAAGAACGCAACCAAGAGCATCACATCTTTCCTTGGTGCATTTCCCTCTCCTTCTCCCCTTCCTGTAATAGAAAGAGCATAATAGGGCTGCAGCACACGGAGTACAGGGTGTGTAAGAGAAGACCCCTTTGCTCTAGAGGCCTTGTATTCTTCCTTGCCTGTCATATTCTTCCACTGAGAATCACCGAGCCAATAAGCTTGGATTTCCCATCTCTCCACTTGCTCACCAGGACTGGAGAAACGAAATGCTGCATTGATCTCATCTAGCGCGATTCTCCTTCCCACTCCCCCAAGCTGGAAGATGCACTCCCCCACTCTGGAATTTGCCCCGAAGAGGATATGCGTGTCCAGAGTGCTCAGAAACTCCAACACAAGCCCCTTGTACGCAGGCTGCTGTACCCGAAGAAAATTTCTCAAGTGCTGAGCATTCTCACATTTCCTAAGCTCATCCTTCAACCCCAATTCTGTCAGAAAGTCCCAATCCAAGTACCGAGGAGCATGTATTGGTCGTTTACGGAGGAGCCTGAATCGCTCAAAGTGCACAGGGTCGCTCAAATTGAACCCAAACTCAGATGGGGTTACTTCCCCTACAACCGTAGGCGGAGAGAGGTGAGCCTGGGGGCGAGTAGAAGATGAACTGGGATGACCGGACTGTGGGCGGGCACGAGAAGATGAAGCTTTAGAAGAGCCTCTACGGGTTGTTGGACGAGGAGGCATTCTGTACCTGTTCCTACACCACAAATCAACAAAACAACACCACAAGAAAATTTGATTGTCCCGGCAAGGACAATCTCACAACAATCCAACAACAATCGAACAATGGAGCAAATAAAACTCTCAAACACTCTCTTCCCCCACTACCTAGGTTAGTTTTAGGCAAAATCAATCACAATCCAAATTTCACAAGAACAAGCAAGGAAATCAAGGAATCATGCTAGAATTATGCAAAGGAACTAACAAGTAGCAATTAATCATGCAAATTTGAGTTGAAATTGACAAATCTAGAGAAATTAGGCAAAACCTAGGTCTATAATTTCAAGCTCAAAAATCACAAATTAATCAAGGAATAGAGAAGAGTAGAGAAGAGATTACTTGTTGATTGATGAAGAGGAGTAGATTAGGGAGAAGATTCACTTGATTTGGTGTTGATTGGGGCTTGGTGTGCTCATCAATGGAGGAGGGCGTGCTTGTTTGAAGAGAGAGCCGAGTTTTTGTTGTTGAAGAATGAACAAAAGGAGGGCCGGCCACGTTTTAATGTTTGTTGAGAGAGAACGGAAACGCGGGTTGGTACGAAAGCGCGGCCGCGTTTCTGCCTGCTTGCCCGCGTTTCTAAGGATGAGTTTCAGGAGGCGAAACGCGGTCTGGGGCACCGAAACGCGGGCATGTTTTCGGGGCCCTTCCCCGCGCTTTTGGACCTGTATGCCGGGCTGAAAAACACACAACAAAGGGTAAAAAACAAAAGAAAACTACTCTAAACTAAACTAATCTAACACTAAAAATCAAAAACAACTATCCTAATGCTTGGGTTGCCTCCCAAGAAGCGCTTGGTTAACGTCGTTAGCTCGACGGTCCGCTGTTCATGTCGTTGGCTCGGGTTCCTGAAAAGCCGTTTCGTCAAGTATAGCATTGCTAAACCCATCGAAATAAGGCTTCAATCTTTGGCCATTCACTTTGAAGGTGGAGTGAGTAGTACTATCGTAGACGTCAACCGCTCCATGTGGATATGTGTGCACCACAACGAATGGTCCCGTCCATCTCGACCTCAGTTTTCCTGGGAAAAGCTTAAGACGAGATTGATATAACAGAACTTTGTCTCCAACTTTGAAGTGCTTGCACCAAATATGTTTGTCATGCCAAGCTTTGGTCTTCTCTTTGTAGACGGCGGTATTGTCATAGGCTTCCATTCTTAGCTCCTCTAGCTCCTGCAACTGTAGCTTCCTTAATGCACCAGCCTCATCCAATTTCATGCTACAATGCTTCACCGCCCAATATGCTTTGTGTTGGATCTCCACTGGAAGGTGACATGCCTTACCAAACACCAACCGAAAAGGAGACATTCCAATCGGTGTTTTGTAAGCTGCCCTATAGGCCCAAAGTGCATCATCTAACCGGATACTCCAATCCTTCCGGTTTGGTGACACCGTCTTCTCAAGAATGGACTTGACCTCTCGGTTGGACACCTCGGCTTGACCATTTGTTTGGGGGTGGTATGCTGTAGAGACTCGGTGTGTGACATGGTACTTCCTTAAAAGTGCACTCACCGTCTTGTTACAAAAATGAGTTCCTTTATCACTAATCAAAGCTCTAGGGATCCCAAATCTGTTAAAGATGTGAGTCTTCAAGAAATCTGCCACAACTCGGGAATCATCAGTACTGGTGGCCTTCGCTTCCACCCACTTGGAAACGTAGTCCACCGCTAACAAAATATAATAGTTCCCAAACGAGTTAGGAAAAGGTCCCATGAAATCAATGCCCCAAACATCAAAAACTTCACAAAAAATCATGGGAGATTGGGACATCTCATCTTTCTGGGATATATTCCCGACTCGTTGGCATCGGTCACAGGATTTACAGAAGGCGTTTGCATCCCGAAAGATGGTAGGCCAATAAAATCCTGCATCCAACACCTTCCTAGTAGTCTTTCTAGCGCTAAAATGCCCCCCACAAGCATATGAATGACAAAAGGTCAAAATAGAGGTTACCTCATTCTCGGGAAGACATCTACGAATGACCTGATCTGCGCAGTGCTTCCAAAGATATGGATCATCCCACACATAGTACCTTGCTTCACTCTTAAGCTTGTCTCTTTGGGCTTTGGTCAAGACCGAAGGAAGTTCACCCGCAGCGAGAAAATTCACCAAATCTGCATACCAAGCCTGAACAACACGCACTGCGAACAAGGTATCATCCGGGAACTCTTCTCGAATAGGTGAAACTTGTAGACCGCTCTCCCCTTCACATGTCAAGCGACTAAGGTGATCCGCTACCACATTCTCAGCCCCCTTCTTGTCCTTGATCTCAATGTTGAACTCACTCAACAACAAGATCCATCGTATCAATCGGGGCTTGGCTTCCTTCTTCGTCAACAAGTAACGAAGGGCTGCATGATCGGTGTAAACAATCACCTTGGTCCCTAGCAAGTAAGACCGAAATTTCTCCAAAGCAAACACCACCGCCAATAGTTCCTTCTAGGTGGTGTAGTAGTTCCTCTGCGCCTCATTCAAAGTCATGGATGCATAGTGAATCACATGAGACGCCTTCCCAACCTTTTGTCCCAATACCGCCCCCACTGCGTAGTCACTCGCATCACACATGATCTCAAAGTGTAGAGACCAATCCGGGGCTTGGATAATAGGGGCGGTGGTGAGAGGCAATTTCAACTCATCAAAAGCTTTCTTGCACCCATCACCAAAATCAAAGGTTGTCTCCTTCTTGAGTAAATCACATAGGGGTGAAGCTGTCTTTGAAAAGTCCTTAATGAACCTGCGATAGAAACCTGCATGGCCAAGAAAGGAACGCACTTCGCGGACATTAGTAGGATAAGGCAAGGATTGAATTACTTCAATCTTTGCCTTATCGACCTCAATACCCCTAGCGGACACTATATGACCTAATACTATTCCTTGTTCAACCATGAAGTGACATTTTTCAGAATTTAGACCAAGATTAGTATCCTTACATCTTTTAAGCACAAGTGTCAAGTGATTTAAACAAGAATCAAAGTCATCCCCATGTACGGTGAAATCATCCATGGAAACCTCAATGAAATGCTCTATGTATTCGGAAAAGATACTAACCATACACCTTTGGAAAGTGGCAGGCGCGTTGCACAACCCAAATGGCATCCTTCGGTAGGCGAAAGTACCAAACGGACAAATGAACGTCGTCTTCTCTTGATCTTCGGGTGCAATGGCTATTTGGAAATATCCGGAATATCCATCCAAAAAGCAATAGAAAGGGCGACCAGGAAGTCGCTCAAGCATTTGATCAATGAAGGGCAAGGGGAAGTGATCCTTCCGAGTAACCGCATTGAGCTTGCGGTAATCGATGCACACACGCCATCCGGTTTGGATCCTGGTGGGAATCAATTCACCTTGCTCGTTCTCCTTGACTGTAATACCGCCCTTCTTGGGAACAACTTGGGTAGGGCTCACCCACTGACTGTCAGAGATGCGGTATATCATGCCTGCTTGGAGAAGTTTGAGAACCTCCTTCTTCACCACCTCCATCATTGGCGGATTCAACCTCCTTTGAGGTTGTCTTGAGGGCTTTGCTTCTTCCTCCAATAAGATTCTATGCATACATGTAGAGGGGCTAATTCCTTTTATGTCTGCAATAGTCCATCCTATGGCGGTCTTATGCTCCCTCAAAACCTCAATCAACCGGTGTTCTTGATCTTTCGTGAGTTTATTAGAAATGATCACCGGTAAGGTTTCTCCATCACCTAGGAAGGCATATTTAAGATGATCCGGAAGTTGCTTCAACTCTATCACAAGGGCCTGCACAATAGAAGGAACAAGCTGCTCGCTTGGCAAGGTTAGTAGCTTGGGCTTGGAGCCCGGTGGTAAGAGTGGACGCTCATAGTGAGTGTTCAACTCAGCCACAATTTCCTGCAGGTTAGCATTAAGCTCAAAATCCAGCATGTTGTTCACCAAAGAATTTTCAAGAGCAGATTGCAACTCATGCATGCCATTCACATTAAAGTTTTCTTGAACAAGAGGTTCAATCACATCAATTGCACACAAAGAGTTAACATCCGCAGGGTTTCATAGCATCATAGATATTGTACTCTACCCTTTCCCCATCAAATTCCATGGTGAGAGATCCACTACAAACATCAATCCTAGTTTTAGCTGTCTTCAAGAAAGGTCTACCCAAGAGAATAGGTGAGGCATGCTTATCATGTTCCATATCTAGCACATAAAAATCAGTAGGGAAAATCAACTTATCAACCATAACAAGCACATCTTCAACTATACCCTTAGGATACACATTAGATCTATCAGCTAATTGGATCACAACTCTAGTATCATGTAAAGGTCTAAGCTCAAGAGATTTGTACAGAGAATAAGGGATAACATTGATGGAAGCACCAAAATCTAGCATGGCCTTATCAATTTTTGTTTCACCAATCACACATGGGATAGTGAACATACCTGGATCTCCGCATTTCTTGGCCATACGCCTTTGAAACATAGCTGAGATGTGTTCACTCACTTTGACCTTCTGTTGTCCCTTTAGCTTTTGAGTTCTCTTGATTGTGCAGAGCTCCTTCAAGAACTTAGCATAGCGAGGAATACTTTTGATGAGTTTGAGTAGCGGGATGTTGACCTCGCACTTGCTAAATGTCTCGAAGAGCTCCTTGTCATTCTCAAGCTTTCAGGTCCGTTTGAGAGCCTCTGGAAAAGGTGGAAGTGAAATATGAGGTGTCGGTGAAGACTCGGGAGAAGACTTGGGAGAAGTCGCCTCTGCGATCGGAAACGCGGGCTGGCACGAGAACTCGGGCGCGCTTTGGCCTGTCATAGGCCGCGTTTCGGGACCTGAAGCTCGGGCGGAGAAGCGCGGGCTACCACTTGAAAACGCGGGCGCACTTTGGGATGTACTTGCCCGCGTTTCTGCGGATTCGTCCCAGGAGGCGTAGCGCGGGGTGGTGCCGGAAAGCGCGGTCGAGTTTTCACTGTCTTGCCCGAGTTTTCGTAGTTGTACACCCGAATTAGAGTTCTCTCCTGCGTCCTCTTCTTCCAAGGGCTTCTCTTCTTGTGTAGCATGAGGAGCTTTTCCCGGGGCATCTTCAAGCACTTTACCACATCGTAAAGTTATGGCATTCACATTTTGCCTCGGGTTGAGCTCGGTTTGAGACGGCAGTTTACCAGAATCCTTGGCCTCCAACTTGCTTACAGCATTAGCAATTTGGCTCACCTGCTTCTCCAAATTTTGGACACTTGACTTGGTCTCCTGTTGAAATTGGGTCATGGAACCTTGTATCGTAGTCACACTCTAAGCAAGAGCCCGAATCATGTCCTCTGTTGACATCGAGTTTGAAGCAGGTGCTTGAGGCTTCGGATTGAAAGGAGCCCTGTAAGCAGGTTGACCACCTTGTTGATTGTACTGCTGCTGCTGATTGGAATTTCCATATCGAAGGCTGGGATGATCCCTCCATCCAGGATTGTAAGTATTAGAGAAGGGATCATATCTCTACTTTTGTGGAACATATCCACCCATTGTATTAACTTCAGCTTGCGGCTCCTGGAGTGTAGGGCAAGCATCTGTTGGGTGCATAACATCTAAGCAGATTCCACATGCCTTAACCTGCTGTTTCCCACTAGACATTGTGAGCTGCTTCACCATATTCTTCAGCTCTGAAACTTCCTCATGCAAAGATGACTGAGTAACTGCAGAATTAACTGATTTGGTAGACTTGTTGAATTGCCGTGAACCTTCAGATAGCTCATCAAATAGTTGGAATGCTCCTGCAGGAGTCTTATTAAGGATGTAACCCCCACAAGCAGCATTAACCATTCTTCTCTCATCATCCAGAAGACCTCCAAAGAGATACAAGATGAGATCCTCGTCAGAATAACCATGATAAGGGCAGCTAGCAATCAACCTTTTGAACCGCTCATAATACTCGTACAAGGTCTCATCAAATGCCTGCTCAATATTACTGATGCTCTTCTTGATGCTGTTAGACCTTGTAGCTGGGAAGTATTTCTCGAAGAATGCTTTCTTCATCTTGTGCCAAGTGTCAATACTCCCAGGTGCCAAATAATAGAACCAGTCATTGGTTGAATCCTTGAGCGAGAAAGGAAAAGCCCTCAGCTTGATCTGATCCTCAATAACCTCTCTAGGTTTCATGCTTGAGCAGACTGAATGAAACTCACTTAGGTACTTATTAGGGTCTTCTCCACCCAACCCATGAAACTTGGGAAGAAGGTGGATCAACCCCGACTTCAGCTCAAAATTGACTCCGTCGGCCAGCTCAGGGAATTGCACCGCCAACGGTTGTTGGGTCAGATCCGGTGCAGTCAGCTGCCTCAAAGTCTGTGCCACAGCATTCAAATTTCCGTCACCCATCTCGTCAGACTCAGATTCAGAAGCAAAAGGCAGCTCGTGAAAGGAATTGCGAATCTCCTTCCTCAACCTGAATAAAGTCCTGTCAATATCTGAATCAAACAACAAGGGTGAAGAGTTAGTAGCACGGGTATGAACCATATGACAGGTTCATACCAGACAAAGTAAACAAATTAAATACACAAAGACGACGAAGTCCCCTGCAACGGCGCCAATTTGATAGAGGTATTTTAGTCGCCTTCAATACCTATCAAAGTAAACCTAACACCCCAACTAACGTAGTAGGGAAGTAAGGGTCGATCCCACAAAGACTTGTGTTTTTGTGTATTGAATTTGAATACTCGAATGAATGTAAAACGGGGGGTTTTTGAGTGTTATTCTACTAGCTAATAAATTGAAAATCCAAAATTAAGATGATTTATCAAATATGAGAGAAGTATGCTTAACCAGTTAATATCCATTGCGAATTCGATTATTGATCATTGATTATCAAAATTCTCTTTTTAACTTGACTAATCTATTGCGGAATGCTAATAACCCAACTTCATGGAATTATTAATCCTACTTCAATTCTAGTTATTAGCCCGACCGGTACTAACAACCCTAAATCAAACTTATTCAATTAAGCATAGAGAAAACAATCTAGTCAAGGCAAATTAAGAACAATCAAATCTCACAATAATTCTTAATTCACAACTTCAATTAACTAGTTAAGCAAAAGAGGTTTAGTTGTTCAAAGACATTGAAAAGCTTACAATTCTTCCAAAGGATTCTTGTTCTTTTCAATCTTTAACAACAACCCTCAAAGTCAAGAATTATGAGAATATAAACCTAGAAACTAATATCCAAAAATATATCTAAGAAGTTTCTAAAAATACTATCCAAAACAAGTTTCAGCCCAAAAGCCCAAGCCCATACAAAAATAGCACTCTTGCTGACGCGAGGAGAAACGCGGCCTGCTACTAAAGCGCGGGCGCGCTTTGGCTGCCTGCCCGAGTTTTCACGCCAGATCCTCAGATGTCAAAATGGCATGGACCTCTGAAGCGCGGTCGCGCTTTCACTGTCTTCTGCCCGCGTTTCTGGACTTTTCCAACTTGAACACTTGATTCCTCCTTTAGCCTCCATCCTTAGACACTCCTTTGGCACCTTCAAGCTCACTTCCACGTCCACCGTCACCATGATCCGGCACTCAATCACTGCAAATATCAACCAAACGAGTGTAGATTCCGAAACTTCCAACACTAAAGCTAAACTACGAAATAAAGGAAAATCTACCTAAAAATGCATGACAAACTAATCAAAACATGTCCTAAATACTACAACCTATATGCTCTATCAAGCATGTAAAGTCCTTTGCATATTTTTGGATAGTTTAGCCTCTAAATGGATGTTGTTTTTGATGTGATATGATATCTTGCATGTTTTTATTGAGTACATGAGTTCTAGGATGAGTTCTTATGCAACTAAGTAAGTGTGAACCTTGTGAGATGATTTTTGGCCATTTTAGGGATGCTTGTTCATATTGCTTATCCCTCATTTTCTTGTGTGAATTAGCTCATGCATGCTTAGTAAAACTTGCTATTGAGGTGTTTATCTATTTTCCAAGATCAATATGAGATTTGTTCTATGTATTGTCACATTGATTTGAACTTTATTTCATTTAGTCACAAAATATTCCATATCCTACCTTGAAGAGAAACCGTTGTTTGTAGCCCCGTTTTAGCCTTAGACCTTTGTTTGAAACTCCTCAAAAATATGATTCCTAGCCTATATGACTTGACCCTTATGGGATTGGACTTTAGTGAGAGGTTTTGGAGTATATTTGGAGAGTTGAGATTCTCTTTGGTGAAGGGCAAGAAATGGAGTTATAAATCAAGTGGGTAGTGCATCTTTGAAGTGGAAAGAAAGAAAGAAATGTTGGAAAAATAGTGGATTGAAAGCAAAGTGCTTAAAGTGAAGAAAAGGGTACCGACCGAGTTAAAGTGCACATCGGGCCCGAGTTGTAGTGCAAGTCGATCCTAAGTGGAAAAAAATGAAAAAAATCTAACAAAAAGTGTAGTGAAAAGATGAAGTGGAATGTTAAGTGAAAAGTGGGTTAAAAGAAGAGAAAAATCAAAGTCTTTTGGAAGAGTGAAGTTGAAAGTGAAATAATTTGGTGAAGTTGGTGAGAGACTAGAAAGTTCAATCCCCATTGTAAGCACCACAAGACCAAAATGATTCCTACCTTGAGAAACACCAAAAGCCCCATTACAACCCGGCCGAATGGAACCTCTTTGAGGACCTCCATTGAACCAAGTTCATATTCTTTGTGTGCATTGTAATAGGCCTCTCTAGGTGGAGGAATTGGTGATATTAGCTTCAATGGTAAAGCCTTTACTTGCATGTTTGTTGAGTTTGAGTGTTCATTGCTAAGCCTAAACACATGATGAGTGATACACATTTTCATGTCCCTAAAGTGAGGCTTTGTTGCATTAGACCTTATTCCTTGAACACTTGATCATGTGTGATGATGTAATCTTGCTAGCATGTCTATCACTTGTTCTTGATTGTGTTTTCATATGAGGCAAGCAAGTTTAATGGTTAAGTATGGGGTATTCTGATGACAAGCAAGTTTAAGTATGGGGTATGATGTCCGCGTTTTAGGTAGATTTTTAGGGTCTAGTTAGGTTAGTTTAAGTTGTTTTTCATAGTTGAGTCTTGTGTTTTTGAGTCTTTTTGCATGTGTTTTCGTATTTCCTTGAGATTCGGAAACTACGCGCTTTTGTGTCGTTTTGTAGGTATTTCGAAGCTTGAGAGCGAATTTGGAGCGAGGCTAGGAGAGGATGGATGAGCTAGGAGGAAGACTTCAAGTGGAAGAGTCAAGAAGAGGAGCTAAAGAGAAGCTAAAGCAAAAAGAAAAGTCAAGGAAAAAGTCCCAAGATTGAGCCCAAGGAGGTCGAGCTAGAGCCACTTTACCAAACTTAGAGCGCAAGGAAAACATGTCTCAGGTTCGACCCTGAAGGGGTCGATATCGACCCTATGGAGGGTCGAACACGCGTGACCGACTTCCTCTATCCGGATTACTTGCGAAAGTTTCCTAGTTTGTATTTTAGGAAGGTGTTTTGTTTGTGTTTCCTAGTTAGATTAGGACTCCTTTTTGTCTATAAAAGGAGGTTGAACCTTTAGTTTTAGGAGGCTTTTTGATCTATGCTTTTGAATTAATCAAGACTTGGAGAATTAGGGAGAAGACTTGGAGAGCAAGTTTGAGATTTGTAAGATTGATCTTTGGTTTAATTTGAATTTTAGTTTGGTTTTGATCATGTCTTCCTCTTCCTCTTCTCTTCTTGCTATGTGTGAGTAGTCTTCTTAAGTTCTAGGGTTGGGTGAAAACCCAACACAATCATGCATGTTTAAAACTTGAATTCATGACTTGAATGTTTGATGATCATATCTAATCTATCTTGTGCTTAATCCTTGATGAAAGTTGAGGCCTATCTTGTGATTGACTATAGCGAAAGTGAAAAGTTAGTTGCTTGATTATATCTAATAGGATTATTTGCGAAAGTTGATATTCCTAGGTTGAAGGATAGTTAGAAAGTTGTTTGATTTGCGAAAGTTGATTGAATAACTTGAATTGTTTGCGAAAGTTAACTTTTCTATGATCTAGATTGCATGATAGTTGTGAATTCTTGTTGAAAGCATGTATGGTTGTTGTTGTGGTAGCCCTAGCCCTAGGATTTTCCCTTTATATTGATTGAAACTCGTCTTTTAGCTTTGATCCCGACTCCCTAAGTCGTGCTCGAACCATTGCTAGTGTTGTGTGTGATTCGTGCTAGTTTGCTCTCAGGTTCGACCCTCTAAGGGTCGAGATCGACCCTCCTCAGGTCGATCCTGACTCTGTTCGTTTGTGTTTCCTTTGCTTTTCGTAGTTTATCGACTAATCTTAGCACTACTCTCACTCCCGTGGACGATCTTGACTTCGCTATACTCAGCGGGGTCTTGACTACAAATTTATTTGTTCGAGAAACCCTTCAACAAATTGGCGCCGTTGCCGGGGAATGATGCTCGAGTAGTGGCCAAGTTCATGAAGACCAACATCTTTCCCCGTTTTGGTGTCCCTCGTGTCCTCATTAGTGATGGAGGTTCTCATTTCATTGAGCGGAGCTTTGAGGCGCTTTTGACCAAGTATGGGGTATCTCACAAGGTGGCCACACCTTATCATCCTCAAACGAGCGGTCAAGTAGAAGTCTCGAACCGGCAAATCAAGAGCATTCTAGAGAAGACGGTGTCCCGCTCAAGAAAAGATTGGTCTTCCAAGCTTGATGATGCTCTATGGGCTTACCGCACCGCTTACAAGACACCACTCCGCACTACTCCCTTCAATCTAGTGTATGGCAAGTCTTGTCATTTGCCCGTCGAGCTCGAACACAAGGCTTTATGGGCTCTCAAGAAGCTCAACATGGATCTCGATGCGGCCGGGGAGAAGCGGTTCATGGAATTGCAAGAACTTGAAGAGTTGAGGCTCAAGGCATATGAGAACTCCAAAATTTATAAAGAGAGGACCAAGAAGTGGCATGATAGCAAGCTTGTGCCAAAAACCATCAAAGCCGGTGACCAAGTGCTCTTATTCAACTTAAGACTCCGACTCTTCCCCGGAAAGCTACGGACCTGATGGAGCGGACCATTCACGGTTCACCATATTTACTTGCACGGGGCGGCCGATCTTATAGATGAGAATGGTGGGATTTTCAAAGTCAATGGGCATCGTTTGAAGAAGTACTATGCTGGGAAGGAACCCGACGAAGAGATCCGAGCCACTTGGGCTCTCACCACCTCCGACTAAGCCACAACACCCATCGTCAAGCTCATGACGTTAAAAAAGTGCTTACGGGAGGCAACCCGGTTTCTAGATTAGATTTTTCTTTTTATTTTCTCAATTCTTTTTGATTTTCCAATTTCTAGATTAGATTTTTGTTTTTATTTTCTAACCTTCCTTAGATCAGACTAGGAAATACTTTGCTTGGGATAGGATTTTTTTGATGTTTTTGCAGGACTCTAAATTGCAAAACACGAGCTCAAAAGACGGAACAAGACGATCTTGCACAAGGACCAAAAATGGCAGAAAGATCAACCCAGATGGGTCGAGATCGACCCCCAGGGGGTCGAGATCGACCCCCAGGGGGTCGTGATCGACCCCAGTGCGAAATTCCGAAACTGCCCCCCCTTGGTGTAAGGTATGTCTTTTTACCCAAATTTAATTCAAAATCCTCCTACCCCTCCTTCAACATCAGCTCGACCGACTCTCTTGCTTCCCCCTCTCTTTTGTTCGACCCCCATCTCTCTCACCCCTCCTACCACGCACGCGCCGGAAACCGCCGCACCACCGCCACTCCGGCCGCCACCGCACCTCAGCCGCACCACCACCCTCTCCATAGCTGCGTTGGCTGCACCAAACCGCCCTCCCATAGCCCCAAAAATTCAGCCTCGTCTCCTCCTAGATCTAGCTCGAGATCGACCCAATTTGCTACTTCTTTCACTTCTTACAAGGCAATTTCGGTACTATGTCGGCTTCGGGTTCCAAACCTTCAAAGAGAGGAAAGAGGAGTGACAAGGCCAAGCTAGATGATTACCGCATTGCTTCCAAGTATGTTGAAGACTTCAATACCTACCTTGAGATGAAACACAAGACGAGGTGGTATGATGAGGCGGATGGGCAAAGGTTGCATATTCATGAGGATGTCAAGGAGGTTTTCTCTTACATCGGAGCCGCGCACATATTAGAGTGGGACAATCACCATTACCCCATTTTAACTTGTGAGTTCATGGCGACCTTCTCCTCCGACATAGAGAGCCCAGATTCGGACAAGAAGATGGAGTTTCAATTGGGTAACAAGTGGTTCAAGCTCACTTTGGAACAACTCAATGACGCCTTTGGCTTCCCAAACCCAACGGAGGACGACCCGAGCCCAATACCGATCCTCACCACTTGGAGCTATCTCTCCGGACAAGAAATGCAATCTTGCCATAACATGCAAGTCTCCAACCTCGCCAATCCTCTCTTCTGGATCATCTTACGCATTCTTGGGGGCATCCTCTTCCCGAGAACCGAGCTCAACCGTACCTCTAGAAGAGAAATGATTATGCTAAGAAACATGCTCTTCACCTCTCCGGCTCCTCTAAATCTTGGCTATGAGTGGACGAAGAGTATTGAGGATTTCAAGGGTGGTTCTGGGGCTATCTACTTTGGTGGAATGATTGCCCGACTTGCAATGAGCCTTGGAGTGAACATGAGGGCGTACACTGCGGAGAAGCCTATCTATATGGATATTCCATTCATCGCCAATGCCAAGTTAATTGACAAGCCTCCCAAGGGCGCTTCCACCTACTATTCCACATTCAAAGGGAAGAAAGTTGCTATTACTCGGGAGCGAGTGGACTTGCTCCATGTCCCGAATTGGTACGAGGTATGGTCTCCCATCAAGTTTCCTTTGAGAGATCGGCCTGCAGAGGATGAGACTTTGAGAAGCAGGCCACGACGGTACCCAAGCCCCGCCCCTCAAGCCACCAACTACCTAGCCTTGCCCCCTCCCCCGACCAGCCCCAGGTTCGACCCTATGGGGGTCGACCTCGACCCCTCTGGGTCGATCCCGCCACCCTTCCCTCCTTCTTCCGGTCCTTACTTCAAGTTTGGGGCGTCTTCGGGAGCTCATTCCGGGCCTTCCTATGCTGAGCCACTGCCTCATGAGGTCCCACCGACATATGACATGGCTTACTTAGCCAATGAGATGGCCTCCATGCGGGTCTCTCAAAAGGAGCAATATGATGAGATTATGAGAGGTCAAGCGGCTCTCATGGAGTACCAAACCCAAACCCGGGAGATAATGACTCAACAACACCAACAATTCCAACAATTTCAAGGGTACTTCTATGCTCAACAAGATGTGGATGATTACCGATGGGCTCGAATGGAGGACTACATGCAATGGAATCAAGGCAACTTCCCCGATAGAGATGCATGGGCTCCTCCTCCATGAGGAACTCCATCTCCAATCAAGCTTCTAAAAGTCATTGTGAGTTTTCTTCTTCTTTTCTCTTTACTTTTTCTTGTGTTTTCATGCATGGGGACATTGCATGATTTAAGTATGGGGTGGGGAAGATGAAATCTCACATGTGTATATAATTGAGTCTTTGCTTGCTTTGTTTGAGTAGTTTGATAGTTTGGTTGTAAAGAGAAAAGTCTTGAAAAATCCAAAAAAATGAGAAAAGTTCAAAAATCCAAAAAAATTGAAAAATGTCGAAAAAACCAAAAATATTTGCTTCTTTGTTTATTTTAGGATAGAAGAGCATTCCATCTTAGATGTCCTATGATGAAAACTAATTTTCATGTTTGTCATGTAATTCCTTTGGCATAATTGGATAGTTTAGCCCAAGTTTATGAAAAATTGCTTTTGATTGTGAAAAAGGACTTGTGATGAAATTGAGCATATGTGTTTTAAGTGAAAGTAATTGCAATCCAACAAAATTGTTACCTAGAGAGAATTTTGGCCTTAAAGGGAGAACATCATTAATTCCCTCTTCTTTGTTTGTGTGATTTTGCTCTCTTTATGCATATGTCTCTTGTTGTTGATATGGTTATCTATTTCTCAAAACCGCTATGAGATTGTTCATGCATGTTGATTGTGATTAAGAACTTGTATTTTTAGCCTATATTCTTCCATATCTACCTTGAATTGTCTTTGCTTGAAACCCCATTCTAGCCTTAGCCTTTTGTTTGAAGCTCCACAAAAATTATCCCTAGCCTATATTAGCTTGACCGTATCCCGGGAATTGAACTTAGATGATGAGTGTTGGGAATGATTTTTGTTGAGTGACATTTGTGTTGGGTTTGAAAGAGGTAACATGGTTAAAGGGTAGAAAACAACTAGTTGAAGTGTAGTGTAATAGGATTCTTGGCTTGGATTGCACATTGTTGAAAAATAGTTGAGAAAAAAATTGAAAGAAGTAAAGAAGCTCGAGCACAAGCACTCAGGATCGACCCCCTATAGGGTCGATCTCGCCCCCCAGTGAAAACAAGGTCTCAGGTTCGACCCCCCAGGGGTCGACCTCGACCCTCAGTAGGCTCGAGCAAAGAAGAAAAAAAAAGAAAAAGAAAGAAAGAGAAAACGTTTAAGTGCAAAGCCGAGAATTCCTAGTGTTTATAAGTTGTAGTATGGGACTTTGGGCTAGAAATTGAAGGGTATGAGTTTGATTGGTGAAGAGTTTGGTTTTGAGTTGAAAAAAAAAAGAAGAAGTGAGTTGTTTCGGTTTGAAGTGTTGTGTTTAGGAGTTTAATTCCCGGTTTGAAGTGTTATGTTATTACCGAGCCCCATTACAACCCGGCCGAATGACTCTTCTATGAAGATTTCATTGAGCCTAAGTTCTTATTAAGATTGATGTGTCTTGACTTCTCTAGGTAGAGAGATTGGTGATATAAGTCTCAATGATAAAGTAGATGTTGCATAAAGATTGAGATGAGAGTTGATTTGATAGCCTAGACACATGAGAGTTGAGAGAAACACATTTATATCCCTTGTGAGGTTGGATTGTGATTGCCTAGCTTGAGACTCATACATATGTGATGACGTTAAAGTTACTTGTCCTCTTTTCACTTGTGTTTGAAATGTTTTGACAAGGGCTATGCTTGAAGATTGTGTTATTGGTCTTGATTTGTATGATTATTGCTTGAGGACAAGCAAGTCTTAGTATGGGGTGTTTTGATGTCCGCGTTTTAGGTAGATTTTTAGGGTCTAGTTAGGTTAGTTTAAGTTGTTTTTCATAGTTGAGTCTTGTGTTTTTGAGTCTTTTTGCATGTGTTTTCGTATTTCCTTGAGATTCGGAAACTACGCGCTTTTGTGTCGTTTTGTAGGTATTTCGAAGCTTGAGAGCGAGTTTGGAGCGAGGCTAGGAGAGGATGGATGAGCTAGGAGGAAGACTTCAAGTGGAAGAGTCAAGAAGAGGAGCTAAAGCAAGAAGAAAAGTCAAGGAAAAAGTCCCAAGATCGAGCCCAAGGAGGTCGAGCTCGAGCCACTTTACCAAACTTAGAGTGCAAGGAAAACATGTCTCAGGTTCGACCCTATGGAGGGTCGAACACGCGTGACCGACTTCCTCTATCCGGATTACTTGCGAAAGTTTCCTAGTTTGTATTTTAGGAAGGTGTTTTGTTTGTGTTTCCTAGTTAGATTAGGACTCCTTTTTGTCTATAAAAGGAGGTTGAACCTTTAGTTTTAGGAGGCTTTTTGATCTATGCTTTTGAATTAATCAAGACTTGGAGAATTAGGGAGAAGACTTGGAGAGCAAGTTTGAGATTTGTAAGATTGATCTTTGGTTTAATTTGAATTTTAGTTTGGTTTTGATCATGTCTTCTTCTTCTTCTTCCTCTTCTCTTCTTGCTATGTGTGAGTAGTCTTCTTAAGTTCTAGGGTTGGGTGAAAACCCAACACAATCATGCATGTTTAAAACTTGAATTCATGACTTGAATGTTTGATGATCATATCTAATCTATCTTGTGCTTAATCCTTGATGAAAGTTGAGGCCTATCTTGTGATTGACTATAGCGAAAGTGAAAAGTTAATTGCTTGATTATATCTAATAGGATTATTTGCGAAAGTTGATATTCCTAGGTTGAAGGATAGTTAGAAAGTTGTTTGATTTGCGAAAGTTGATTGAATAACTTGAATTGTTTGCGAAAGTTAACTTTTCTATGATCTAGATTGCATGATAGTTGTGAATTCTTGTTGAAAGCATGTATGGTTGTTGTTGTGGTAGCCCTAGCCCTAGGATTTGCCCCTTTATATTTATTGAAACTCGTCTTTTAGCTTTGATCCCGACTCCCAAAGTCGTGCTCGAACCATTGCTAGTGTTGTGTGTGATTCGTGCTAGTTTGCTCTCAGGTTCGACCCTCTAAGGGTCGAGATCGACCCTCCTCAGGTCGATCCTGACTCTGTTCGTTTGTGTTTCCTTTGCTTTTCGTAGTTTATCGACTAATCTTAGCACTACTCTCACTCCCGTGGACGATCCTGACTTCGCTATACTCAGCGGGGTCTTGACTACAAATTTATTTGTTCGAGAAACCCTCCAACAGGGTATTCTGATGTCTCTCATTTTGGGGGTGTTTTAGTGGTTAATTTCCCTTGTAAATAAGTGTCTTTTGTTCCTTTCTTTGTTAGTTTTGTCCCTTTTTAGCTTAGTTCCCGATTTTCTATGAGATTCGGAGACTATGCGAGTTTGTTGTGTTTTGTAGGTAAAATGGCGCATTTGAGGACGTTTTGAAGGAGTTTCTAAGGAGGAACCAAGCTAAGGAGAAAAGGAGCGGAAGAGCCATGCAAAGAACGAGGAGGAGCTCAAGGAAAACCAAGGGAAGAAGAGGATCGAGGCCTTGGATCGAGGTCCCCAACACGTCGGGCCCGAGTTCGAGCATTTGAGGCTAGGACCGACGTTGGCAACATCGGGCCCGAGGTCTAAGCGTGTCGGTCCGAGTCGGCTAAAAAGAGGATTGGGCTCCAAGGCACATTATTGTGATCTACCACTTTTGTCCTTCTTCTAATTTGGAATTCCTTGGTCCCCAATCAAGAGGAGAGGATAATTAGAGGATGATTAGAGAGAGAAAAGAACTAACAACACACATCCACATCTAATCACT
Organism: Polygonum maritimum; assembly: GCA_963924305.1. NCBI lineage: Eukaryota > Viridiplantae > Streptophyta > Magnoliopsida > Caryophyllales > Polygonaceae > Polygonum > Polygonum maritimum. Next base: position 20,924,413 of record OZ002737.1, on the reverse strand, counting down.
CTCAAAGGGCTCAAAGGAAGACTTGGAGAGCAAGGAGGAGAAAAGAAGAGGAGAAGAGGAGGAAATCGGTGGAGTCTAGGAGGAGATTAGTGAGTTTGAACTTGTTTGCTTTTGTTTTAGTGGATTTGAGACTTGGATATTGTGAACCCTTTTGATTTGAATGCAAATTGGCTTTGAATTGAGTTTGATGATTGAGATTTGCTTGATTTGCTATTTGATTGCTTTTTACTCTTACTTGATGGAGTAGATTCCATAGTCTTGGGCTATGGGGGAATCTCCTAGCTAGGATTGGGTGTGAACCCCCAATTCCATAGCCTTGAGTGCTTGATCTATGAATCCTCTCTACATTGAGCTTCAATTCTCTTGTGAGAACAAGGGATCTAGGGCTTATGGTTGGTAAGAGTAAGCGAAAGCGATCTCGAGCCCGTCACTAGACCTAGCATCGAAGGAGAGTGAAAACTCCCTAAGGTCGAAGTGTAGAGTGGAGGGATCGAAGGCAAACAACCTCGATCTCATAAGGATCAACACTTATTGGCTGAATTGGGGTGGAATCACCCAAGTCTAGTTAGGGAAGGAACCCAAAAACCCAAGACCGATCTACTATTTGTGCAAGACCGAGTTCCCCAATACCTTGGGCCCGACTTCCCCTGTGTCGGTCCCGGCCAACTCGCATCGATCCAACCTCGGACCGAAGTGACCATAGTCGGTCCGGGTTGTTCCCTTTGATTTTCCTTGTTTTTGCCTTTCTTTTACCTCTTTTTAGTCTTCTTGGTACACTCAACGCAAGAACTCCCGTGTGTTCGACACCCTACCCTTATACTACAATTGGGGTTCGGTTTATAAATTGAAATTTTGATATCATCCGATCCGGACTATACCCCATCAAGCGGAGTTAGGTTCGTCCATGAGAATTAGAAGAATCAAGGTCTAACCATCAATTGCTAACATGAAACCAGGCAAACACACAAAACAAGGGCAAATTGACACTCGGAACCGACCGAGTCCCACTTGGAATCGACCCACTGCAAACAACATAAAACACAGAAATTTCACTATGGCAACCGCTCAGTATCGACGTGGACACACTCGGTACTGATCCTATAAGAACACTACGACGATGATTTAAAATATATTTAAAGTATCTAAGGTAAGGGATTCACCACAACAAATCTCATGCAACTTTCAATCATGATCAAACATATTCAAATCTCAATATTCCCCAATAAAAATCAGGAATTTATTTCAACTTTTGTAAAAATGAGAACTTTTCTCCTAATTGTTTTCTAGAGAATTTTAACTTTCTCTTCAAGACCCAAATATTATGCAAATTCACAATTTAATTATGAACATGAACATGAATATGACTCAACTTTTATCAAGTAGATAAATTAAAACAAAGAGTATAAAAACATAGAGATTTAAAAGAATGATTTTTGATCAAAGATTCATACTTAACATGCACAACTTTGTTAGGTTTTACCCCAACCCTAGAATCGAAAACTACTCACTCATTGTCATGCAAATCTCAACAAAATCGATAAGAGAAGAAATAATCAACACCAAAGAGACAAACTTTGTATTAAGAAAAGAAGAACTTACAAAATATCCTTCACAAAAGCCAACTACTTGCACCACAAGTTTCTCTTCTCTCAATCATCTCTCCAAATTGTCTTCCTCCAAATAATTCTAAGAGTGTTTTAGATGATAATGGATAATAATAAAGGACACCCTAAGCCTCCTTATATAAGAGAAGATAGGACCTAAAAAGCAAAGAAAATAAAATCTAGAGAAGTCCTAAAATAAAAACACCTCTTCCTTACGCTCCAAGTATTGTGCCATTCCGACCCGGAGGGGTGGATCGGTACCCACCGGCACTAGGTCGTAATCAGAATGGTCAACACTCTACTTGACTTCTCTGGACCCGCTTGGAACCGACCCAAGGGGGTCGTAATCGAGCGTTTTGCAATGCATTCCTTCTTCTCTGGTCTTCTTCTTCTTGGCTTTAATCTTGGCTTTTCTTCCTTACTTCTTTCCTTGAAAATTCCCTTGAAAACTTCACTTGAACACTTGGACAAAAACCAACTCTTAACATGTCTTGATCACTCCTTTAATTCTTCAAATCCGTGGACACACAAACTCTCGAGCAACTTGACACCGTCTTGAACACTTGACTTGACTCATAACCACCTCTCATCACCCCTTCTTTGACACTTGGATCGACTCCCCTATAGCTACACCTCCAACTCTAACCTTACCTCCTAAAAGACTTGGAAACGATCAGGAAACTCCTCCTCAATGCTTCTAAACCTACAAAAACAAACAAACAAGCACATAGACTCCGACTCTCGAAAGAGAACCGAGATCATATGCAAAAGACACGAAACAACTAGAAAAGACTTAATCTAACTAAAAAACAACCTATAAAACCTAACTAGAAAGAGCGACATCAAAATACCCCATACGTAGACTTGCTTGTCCTCAAGCAATCACTTAGCAATTATCATTACCAAACAACAAAGCTCAAGAATTGCGTATAAGAAAAATAAGCATAAGGAGAATGATGAGCAAATAACTTCAAACATCATAACACACATATGAGCATCCTAAGCAATCAGAATCCAACCTCACAAAAGAGAGTGTCCCACTCATCCCTCAAAGTGTTTAAGATATATCATTAAATCACTCAACTCAATTCCAAAACATAAAATCTCATAGGCAACAACATGAACTCAAGAAAATGCAGCAAACGCAGGATTTGGGGGGTCAGGATGGGGACATTCCAGACCTAGATAGAATGTACCCAATACAACCCAAGAGAAACCAAACCACTTGATTCAGGCTATTTTGTATAGGTTAACTCTTGTATTTTGAGATGATTTAGGGAGCGTTTAGGTTAGTTTTGAGCGTTATTGTAATACGAAGACCGAAGACACAAGTTATGAAGAATCAAGAGTTAAAGAGCTTAAAGACGAAGATTCGCCACTGCATGGATACCGCGGTCGCGTTGTCTATGACGCGAGCGTGGTGACGTGAAGAGACGAACCCTTGAAGATTATGAAGGTCGCGGTCGCGCTGTCGATGGCGCGGTCGTAGTAGAAGCCGACTCAGCCTTTGACCTTCGAAGACCGCCGCGGGCGCGGTGGTGACGCCGCGGTCGCGGTGCCGGCCGACTTTGAGACAGGCGCAATTCTATTGTTTCTATCTTGTTTCCTTTCTTATCTTTCGGTTTCCTTTCTTATCTAGTCCGAAGAGGTTGTTCTTTTGGGCTATTTAAGGGGAACCTTTCTAGGTTTTTAGGGATATTCATTCACTTGTCAATCAATTGTTATTTTCAATAAAGATTGGAGTTTTCTTTGTAATGGAGAACTAACTCTCCACTTGAGTTTATTCGATTAAGGAAGATTTATTATGAAGTTGTGAAATTCTGGTAACTTCTTTATCCCTAGGTCTTTATTGATACTCTTGTGCTTCATCCCATGATCTATGTTTCATTTTATGAGCCTGATCAACTTGTTTGATTGACTTAGATCTATTGTTTGAATTAGGATTGGTTGTTGTCTATGCATCTTTCCTATTCTCAAAACAACTCTATTCTAGGACCGTGGACTAGTTTAGGGAAGAGTATTCAATGGTTAAGTTGTGCATGAGACTCGTAGCTTGATTGCATGATTTGATTTCCTAATATCCCTGTTCTCTATGCTAATTCTAGGTTAAGCGTCCTTGCTTAGGGTTATAGAATTGCTTGGATCGTGGACTTGCGATTGTTTATGATCGGGATTGGAATTGACCAAGGCATATAAAGAAGTGGATGAATTCATGATCAACTGATTAATAAAGTGGAATTGATTGGATAAACTCTACTTGATAACTTTGATTGAAACCAACTTTCAAAACCCCCCTTTTTTGATTACTTGCATGAAAACCCTAAAATCTCACTAGAAACTGATTCCTTTCGGTTCGACCCCTTGCTTGCTCACTCTACTGTTTGTTTGCATGTTTGTGATTTATTTTTGATAAGGGAACAACAACTTTGCTCGAGTCAAATTTTGGCGCCGTTGCCGGGGAAACCTTTTTCTTGTTTGATTGTGTGCGTTTTGTAACTCCCAAAATTATCTCGGGAATGCTACACGCCAGTGACCTTGGAATTCACACCCAAAGTCACCCAAGGCTTATACAGTACATAACAATAAAAAGAATAATATCCAAAATTCATAAATAGATCTCAAAACTTATATTGTCTTACAATCCAAAACAGTAAATGTGAATAATTAAAACGAAAGTGCGGAAGTAATCGATAACAAACGATCCTTAGAATAAAAGTATCACATTTATTCTCAACTAAATCCAAATGAAAATAACCTTGAAAGAAATGCTCCAAGTCTTCAACTCACTCCTCTTGAGACTCCAACGGCTCGAATCCTGATGTGCCGTGACGTAAATACGGTTGACACCAGCCGACCATGCGAGGAAAGAAAACGGACGGTTAGTCTTGTGACAGACTAAGCAAATGGGTTTTAGAAAAACGGTTCTTATGGTTAGACTCCACTATTAGTATTGAAACCCGAATGAAAGCCGGTCAATAATCTAATAATGAAGTATCCCCATCGAAGTTAAGAAAGGAAATATGCTCAGGAATGAAGATAGGACGCCACACGAGGTGGTTCCTTAAGAGAAGTATGCGATTTGTTGGGAACTTATTATTCACACAAGTTTTTGAAAAACCTCCGTCGAGTGATTGGGTCTACGACCAACCTCACCGCACAATAATTGTACGAATTCAGATTGGAAAGCAGACTTGGTCAATCGGGAGTAAGAACGGTTTTCCAAGGTGTACTAACCGCCCTGGTTCATTAATTATGTGCATAGGCACTTATCTTACTTACTTTCAAAACGGTACATTCAGGTTGATAGCTTTTAAAATAACGGATTCGACAATGGTCGAAACAAAACGAAGGAGATCTCAAGAATTCAATAAAGGCACTAGCTAGGTGCGATCACCCCTCATATTCGGATGAGGCGGCACGGTCATGACCAGGCACTAGGGTATAGGTCCATCCTAATGCAAATATTTTAAAGAGGCGTCCAGGGTCTAACCCACACCCCTAATACTACGCTAAGTCCACATCAAGTCTCAATGGAGACGAAACACATAAGGCCACAACATCGAGACCTAAGTCCAAGTTCTAGCGCAGTCTAGCAATATATACATCCTACATATATAATGAGGTCATTAATGCTATAACAATAAATCCTAGTTCATTTATTAGCACACAAAGTTCCCAACAATATTTAAAACAGTTATGCAAGCGAGAACCGTCCACTTGCCTTGATTCGATGGCAAAAGAGAAATTTGTCAACGAGGTGAATCCTTACGAACAGGGTTCGTTTCCTGTTTCATTAACAACGACAAAATAAATTATAAGAATTTATTTTGGTTTTTCGTTATCTAGGAAAAGGTTGGATTCAAGATATATGCTAAAGATCTTATATGTATATAAATATTTTATTTATTATACATACTCATGTTCTTAATATATATCTTAATCATTATTTCATTCTTGATTTTAATTTCTTAAATATTACATATGTCTTAGCAAAACACTTTTGAAAATCTATTCTTTTAAATTTACCAACACTTAGTCATGGTAAAAATTAAAGGATCAAGAAACAATAATTTTATTTTTATGTTCATAAAGTAAAAATACATTCTTTTTGGCTAATTACAATCTACTAGTTAAATTACGATAAAATAGGCTATAATATACATAAAAATTACGTAAATAATAAAAACATCTAAGCTACTTAGAAATACTTAAATCTGTTAGTTTTGAATTTCGTAATTATTTTATTTAATTAAAAATTGTATTCTTTTCTTTAATACTCTATATTGTGATAATTGTTTTCTTTAGGCATCAAAAGTCGAATAAAATATTCAAAAATACTGTATATAGTTCATAAATCATATTTACAGAAAATATATAATTTATAGTAATTTATATAATTAATTTAGAATAACATACGAATTTATTTCGAAAATCAGGCTGTGTGTTTAATCGAATTTATTAACCAGCAAAAACGACATTATAATTTATGAAAATTTTATGACAATTAGAAAACTATATGAAGTCGTCATACGAATTTTTGTATGATTTATAAGAAACTCTAACTAATTAAAATCGATTTTACAACAGAAGTATGCTGTTCGAAATTTAAGAGAAAGTGAATAGGAGCAGGGATTTACAGTGGCGACGAGGTGTTTTCAGGCGGCTCGTTCTCGGTGGTCCGGCTACGGTTCGACGCGGGCTATGCAACAGTTTGAAGAGGGTGGTGCAAGGAGTACTCAGAAGGTGACGGCGTCGAGATTGGTGGACGGACGGCCGAGATATTGGTTCGCGAAGTGGGCGTCGGGCTCAGCTTTCGCTGAAGAGTTTGGTAACTTTGCTTGGGATTTTCGGGCAACTAGATGAGATGGTTGTGGGATGGGGTTAGAGGGCTTTTATAGAGGGGAACGAGAGGGTTCTAGGGATGCTCTCAATTCCGAATACCGCTTAGGGTTTTGGGAGATATTGGGCTCCGAATCGGGGCGGTATTCTAGGGTTTGGCTTTAAAATTGGTAAGAGATCTTGAGCTATTTCGGCAACAATATTATAAGGGGTTCGTATGAGATCGATGATATCTTCACCTTCCTTGCATAATAGGCCATGATTTTCCAAGGAAAAACTTAAGCAAGTCGGGTCTTAGAAAGGATCGGGGTGTTTGAAGAAGGAAAGAAAGAAATAGGAAGAAGATCGGCTGTCAAGCCACCTTTTAGGGTTAATTACAGAATTGGCCCAAGGTTTTTAAATTGTGATAAAAATACCCTTTTCCATTATAATTTATCCGAAAACAATTTCTTATTCTAGATATTAATTTTCTTTTCCTTACATATGCATGTAAGTGTGTTTATAAATTTCATTTATTGTTTTCTTCCTATTATTTCCCTTTAAATAAAAGTTCTTTCTTTCTTTTTAATATAATATTATTTTGAAACAATATTATTGTATGAGTATAAAAGATTACCTCCCATTTTATTATCTTAATATACTCATTTTAATTTAATACAGCTTCCTAGTTTTATCTTCTCAATGATGTTTCATATAGCTTTATCTTAAAACTTTGAACACTTTCTTTAGCATAGGTCAATAGGTACATGACCTATTGATAAGAGTTTAAAAGTATTATCATGGCATTATCGGTTCTTATTAAATTTCCATTTAATAAATAATGCCAATACTTTTATTCATGGTGGTCAATAAGGGAAAATTACAATAGTACCCTCTATGAAAAAGAGGGTTATTACAATAGTACCCCCTTAAAAATAGTTTCGTCCCCGAAACTAGCCAGAGAAAAGCTCCGGGAATCTAGTCTGCATATCTTGCTCTGTTTCCCATGTCTCCCACACAGTCTCTTCGCTTCCATTCTTGGACCACAAAACCCTTACCAAAGGTATCTCTTTGTTGCGTAGCTTTTTCAGTCGATGCCCTAATACACGGACAGGCCTCTCTTCGTAGGTGCCATTAGGCTGGATCTCAATATCTTCGTAGTTGAGGATATGTGAGTCATCCGGCACGTACTCGCGTAACAACGAGACATGGAAGACATTGTGAACCGGGTGTACTGATGGTGGTAGGGCAAGTCGGTAAGCTTGCTTCCCAATTCTCTCAAGGATTTCAAAAGGGCCGACATAACGTGGGTTGAGCTTCCCTTGCTTTCCAAAACGAAACACACCCTTGGTTAGTGAGACTCGGACAAACACTTTCCCTCCAACAGTGAATTCAACGTCCCTTCTTTTTAAATCTGCATATGATTTTTGTCGGCTTTGCGCTGTAAGCATCCTTTGCCTGATTAAAGCAATGTCGGTAGTGGTTCGCTCCACCAACTCTAGACCAAGAAGAATCTTATCAGCATTTTCATCCCAACATATCGGTGATCGACATCTTCGACCATATAGAGCTTCAAACGGTGCCATCTTGATGGTTGAGTGCCAACTGTTGTTGTAGGTGAACTCAACTAGACTCAGACTGCTCTCCCAACTAGTTGGCCGATCCAACACACATGCTCGAAGCATGTCTTCTAGAGTCTGTATAGTCCTTTCTGATTGTCCATCTGTTTGAGGATGAAATGCGGTACTGAACCGCAATTCCGTACCCATGGACTTATGCAACCCTTGCCAAAATCTAGACATGAAACGTCCATCTCGGTCAGACACAATGGTCTTGGGGGTCCCATGTAGGCGGACAATTTCATGGATTAATACCTCAGACAGCTTGGGAACACCCCAATTTGACTTGATTGCTATGAAGTGTGCACTCTTAGTTAGTCGGTCAATCACGACCCATATGGCATCCTTTTGGCTTTGAGTCTTTGGGAGGCCAGTCACAAAGTCCATAGCAATATCCTCCCACTTCCACTCAGGTACTGGGAGAGGTTGGAGCTCTCCTCCTGGTCTGCGATGTTCAATCTTTACCTTTTGGCACACTAAACACCTCGCAACAAATTCCGCTACATCCCACTTCATGTTTGGCCACCAGAAATTTTTACGCAGGTCTTTGTACATCTTGCTCGAACCTGGGTGAACTGAGTAAGCAGAGGAGTGGGCTTCCTTCATAATTAGTTGTCGAATTTCCTCAATGGCAGGGACACAAATTCTGTCATGGAACCACAATGATCCATCATCTTGAATAACGAATCCTGGTGCCTTCCCTTCTTGCACCTCTCCACTCAGCTTAATCAAATTGTTGTCCTCTATCTGTCCCTCCTTAATTTGACCCATTAGGGTGGGCTGAATTTCTAGCATATTTAGCCCGCCCTGCTGTTGGCCAAACCAAACTTCAATGCCTTCCCTCTTTAACTCTTGTTGTAGGGCGGGTTGTGTAGTAAGCATAGCCACCATGGTCTCTTGAGTGGCCTTTCGGCTTAGGGCATCAGCCACGACGTTAGCTTTACCCGGGTGGTAAAGTAACTCAATATCATAGTCCTTAATCAACTCTAACCACCTCCGTTGCCTCATGTTTAGTTCCTTCTGCGTGAACACATACTTGAGACTCTTGTGATCGGTGAAAATTTGACACTTCGCGCCGTACAAGTAGTGTCGCCAAATCTTCAAGGCAAAAACTACTGCAGCCAATTCCAAATCATGGGTCGGGTAATTCACTTCATATGGCTTGAGCTGCCGTGAAGCATATGCAATTACCCTCCCCTTTTGCATTAATACACAACCCAAACCTTGTTTAGAGGCATCACTGTACACCACATAATCATCACTATCGTCTGGTAGTGTCAAGATAGGGGCGGTAGTCAAGCGCCTCTTGAGTTCTTGGAAGCTAGCTTCACATTTCTCGCTCCACTCGAACTTCTTATGCACCTTGCGGAGCAGGCTGGTCATGGGTAGGGCGATCTTAGAGAATCCCTCTACAAACCGTCTATAGTACCCTGCAAGGCCTAAGAAGCTTCGTACTTCCTTCACATTTCGGGGTTGCACCCAATCTGCCACTGCCTTAATCTTATCAGGGTCTACCATCACTCCCTCGGCATTGATCACATGACCCAAGAATGCAACTTCTCTTAGCCAGAAGTCACACTTTGATAATTTGGCATACAATTCATGTCGCCTAAGAATCCCCAATACAATTCTTAAGTGCTCTTCATGAGTGGCCTCGTCCTCAGAGTAGATCAGGATATCATCAATGAAGACCACTACGAACTTATCCAGGTAATCATGGAAACAACGGTGCATTAGATCCATGAATACCGCTGGTGCATTCGTGAGACCAAAGGGCATCACTACAAACTCATAGTGACCATATCGGGTCCGAAAGGCTGTCTTGGTGACATCTTCCTCTCGAATCCGAAGCTGATGGTACCCAGACCTTAGGTCAACCTTGGAGAATATCTTTGCGCCCCTTAACTGATCGAGTAGATCGTCAATTCTCGGGAGCGGATACTTGTTCTTGATGGTGACCTTGTTCAGTTCGCGATAATCAATGCATAACCGAAGGGTTCCGTCCTTCTTTTTCACGAACAAAACAGGTGCACCCCAAGGTGATGCACTTGGTCTAATGTATCCCTTCTCCATTAGCTCTTCCAACTGCTTCTTCAGCTCTTTCATCTCCAACGGGGCCATTCTGTATGGTGCTTTGGAGATAGGTGCAGTCCCAGGCTCATGTTCTATGGTGAACTCGATCTCCCTCTGAGGGGGAAGGCCTGGGATGTCTTCTGGAAAGACATCTGAAAATTCTCTTACCACGGGAATTGCTTGAATGGACCTTTCTTCCTCCTTAGGCTGCTCTAGATAACATAAATATCCAGTACAACCTTGTCGAAGCAGTTTCCTTGCCGTCATGGCATTAATCAATTTCCCATTGTCGGACTCTTGTCGCCCCTTAAACTTGCACACATACTTTCCTCCAGCAGTAACAGTCACAGTCCTAGTGTTGAAGTCAATCACCGCTCCATGTCGTGTCAACCAGTCCATCCCCAAGATGATGTCATAAGGGCCCATGGGTATACAAATCAAGTCAGCGTCAAACTTTCGACCTTGAATGGTGATCGGAAAGTTTGTGAGTTGTTTTGTCCCCACGATTTTCTCCCCGTTAGGGAGGTTCATGATAAAAGGTTCACATGTAGCATTACATTCAAGGCTAACCTTCTCTACACAACTTTCGGATATAAAGGAGTGTGTTGCACCGGAATCAAATAACATGAAGGCGGTAATAGAGCGGAGGTATAAGGTACCTTGAGTGACTGGGGCATTGGGCTCATCCACACGACGCATCTCGTACAGTCGTTGGCCTTGACTAGCCGAAGTTGTCGGTGCCCTTCCCTTGTTATGGGCAGTAGATTGTGATGAAGCTGCCCTTGATGGACCCGAGTAAGCTCGGTTATTGTGAGAGACTGATGCTTGTCGTGATTGGGTTGCCCTTTTCCTCTGAGGACAGTGCATGCGCATATGTCCTTCCTTCCCACATTCAAAGCACTTTTTCTTTTCCTTAGAGCACTGTCTGTTGGTGTGTCCTGGTTCATTGCAGTTATAACACACCACAGAACCCCTCTGATGGCCAGAGAATTGAGTGGACCGTGATTGACCTGACTCAGAACGAGCTCGGCCAGACCTTTCAAAGTTGGAAGAAGGGTAAGGTCGCTTGAACCCGGTGACTTGGGATCCATGATGCGGTGCCTTCCCTCCTCCCTTTGACTTGCTAGAATTCTCCTCAAGAGTCACCTCTACCTTATAGGCCGCATTCACATACTCCTCCAAGGTGCTGCATGAGTAGTGCACCATGGCCAATTTTACCTCAGGGTTCGTCCATCCATGAAACCTCTTAATCTTTTGCTCTTCTGAGGTAATCTCTGACCCGGCGTATTGTAGCAAATGATTGAACTTAGTGGCCAGCTGAGCCACGTTCAGGCCTTCAGTCTTTGGGTATAAGAACTCCTTCATCTTCTCATCCCTCATAGCACTAGGGAAGAAGCGATCAGACATCTTACTCTTGAAGTCATTCCAGGTGAGATCTGGTTGGTTTGCTAGACCGGTATTCTCCCACCACTCACTGGCAGCCCCTCTCAATTGCAGAGCTGCAATGCGCACCTTCTCAGCTGGGGTGCACGTGACATTACGGAGCAAGCGTTCAATGTGGGTGAACCAGTAAGTCATCTGGATAGGCTCTCCTGCACCGTCAAAGCTTTCAGGTTTCAAGGTAGCAATTGTCTTTAAGGCTTGAGTAAAATTAATTCCAATATCAGTGTGAGCCTGGATGTTGTCATTGCCCGATGATTGATCCCCCGGAGTTATCTGAGGGGCATGATTGGGGGCTATCCCTTGAAGGCTCTTCAGGAGGAGAGCAGCTAGTGCCTCTAGCGCAGCAGTGTTGGTAGTAGGGGTGTTGAGGTTTTGCGGTTGGTTTCCAACATTTGGCTCTTCATTATTTCCACCCTGATTCGGAGCACTCCTAAGTGGGATTCGAGGAGAGTTGCTCCCTTCATCACGGGTTTGGTTTCTCGTGGTCACCATCTGGATACGTATAAGTTTATCCCATTCAATCATTATATACTCAATAAGGTATGTATCAGCAACTATGAGTTAAACTCAAACTCAAATTTCATAAATGAAATAGTTGTTCCAAACAAACCATAGTACTCAAAACCAACAACCAACAAACCAAAAATAAACAACTTAAGTCATACGGAGTCTAAGCTCTTATTCATAGTACTAGGACTAGAAATAGATCTATATCTTAATACTCGCCAAAGCGATTCTTAAAGGTAGAGGGGGTAGTATCCTCAAGTGGGGGATCGCAGCAAATATCAAGGAATCCATGGTCAAACTCGGTCGGGTCCATGACTGAGCCTGTGCAGCTGAGCAACTCCTCTCCTTGAGCAATCTTCCTTTTCAAACTATCAGCAACCCAACTCTCCTTGGTCACTAAGTCCATGAGCCTACTAATTACAGCCTTCTGGCAGTCCAGATGCTTACACCAAGTGTCCATCTGAGGAAGAAGAGCTTCATGCTTGATCTTGACCCTTTTCGGCCTCTCCTCACCCATGTCTACCAAAACTTCCCAAGGGCGTCGTCGGGTTACGTTCCATTCCACCTCTTCATTCACCATCCTTATCTTCTCATGTAGAGGGCGGTTTGAGGTCAGAATTCTCCCAATGTCAGGGCGGTCTACATCAGCGCCTCCCAAGGGAGTGTATTCCGGCCTAGGTCGCCCATTAGGAACAGTGGGTAGAGGAGTATAGGGGGTTGGAGACCTCCACCTCTTCCTGGATGGTCCTTCAGCCCCGGGCTCCACAGAAAAGTCCTTACTCTTGTAGCTCGACTCCTCACTTGGGTCTTCCTCCTCCTCCTCTTCTAGCATGGGTTGTTTCCCATTAGTCTCGGATTTCACATAAAGATCCTCACTCTTGTAGCTTGATGTCTCACTTGGGTCTTCCTCCTCCTCCTCTTCAAGCAGGGGTTCCTTCCCCTTATCGTCATCCAGAATGATCGGGTACAGGGGAGACATGCCCTCCTCAGGGAAAGTGCTTCCATTCATCCCAAAAACGTTGCGGTTACCAGCCATTGTCTGAAGACAAAGACCGAGGAGGGTTAGTGGTTATAGAATATCCATAATTCTATAAATGTGGAGAATAGGAGTAACTATGACTTGGAGACATTCAAACATTAATGATTTGATCAAAACATTTTTTTTTTTTGTTTTTTTTTTTTAAAGAGTTTAAAATATATGAAACTATGTTTAAAAGTTGAAAATCTTTTACTAAAACCTCGCTCTGATACCATATTTGTAACACCCCAAAATTATCTCGGGAATGCTACACGCCAGTGACCTTGGAATTCACACCCAAAGTCACCCAAGGCTTATACAGTACATAACAATAAAAAGAATAATATCCAAAATTCATAAATAGATCTCAAAACTTATATTGTCTTACAATCCAAAACAGTAAATGTGAATAATTAAAACGAAAGTGCGGAAGTAATCGATAACAAACGATCCTTAGAATAAAAGTATCACATTTATTCTCAACTAAATCCAAATGAAAATAACCTTGAAAGAAATGCTCCAAGTCTTCAACTCACTCCTCTTGAGACTCCAACGGCTCGAATCCTGATGTGCCGTGACGTAAATACGGTTGACACCAGCCGACCATGCGAGGAAAGAAAACGGACGGTTAGTCTTGTGACAGACTAAGCAAATGGGTTTTAGAAAAACGGTTCTTATGGTTAGACTCCACTATTAGTATTGAAACCCGAATGAAAGCCGGTCAATAATCTAATAATGAAGTATCCCCATCGAAGGTAAGAAAGGAAATATGCTCAGGAAGGAAGATAGGACGCCACACGAGGTGGTTCCTTAAGAGAAGTATGCGATTTGTTGGGAACTTATTATTCACACAAGTTTTTGAAAAACCTCCGTCGAGTGATTGGGTCTACGACCAACCTCACCGCACAATAATTGTACGAATTCAGATTGGAAAGCAGACTTGGTCAATCGGGAGTAAGAACGGTTTTCCAAGGTGTACTAACCGCCCTGGTTCATTAATTATGTGCATAGGCACTTATCTTACTTACTTTCAAAACGGTACATTCAGGTTGATAGCTTTTAAAATAACGGATTCGACAATGGTCGAAACAAAACGAAGGAGATCTCAAGAATTCAATAAAGGCACTAGCTAGGTGCGATCACCCCTCATATTCGGATGAGGCGGCACGGTCATGACCAGGCACTAGGGTATAGGTCCATCCTAATGCAAATATTTTAAAGAGGCGTCCAGGGTCTAACCCACACCCCTAATACTACGCTAAGTCCACATCAAGTCTCAATGGAGACGAAACACATAAGGCCACAACATCGAGACCTAAGTCCAAGTTCTAGCGCAGTCTAGCAATATATACATCCTACATATATAATGAGGTCATTAATGCTATAACAATAAATCCTAGTTCATTTATTAGCACACAAAGTTCCCAACAATATTTAAAACAGTTATGCAAGCGAGAACCGTCCACTTGCCTTGATTCGAAGGCAAAAGAGAAATTTGTCAACGAGGTGAATCCTTACGAACAGGGTTCGTTTCCTGTTTCATTAACAACGACAAAATAAATTATAAGAATTTATTTTGGTTTTTCGTTATCTAGGAAAAGGTTGGATTCAAGATATATGCTAAAGATCTTATATGTATATAAATATTTTATTTATTATACATACTCATGTTCTTAATATATATCTTAATCATTATTTCATTCTTGATTTTAATTTCTTAAATATTACATATGTCTTAGCAAAACACTTTTGAAAATCTATTCTTTTAAATTTACCAACACTTAGTCATGGTAAAAATTAAAGGATCAAGAAACAATAATTTTATTTTTATGTTCATAAAGTAAAAATACATTCTTTTTGGCTAATTACAATCTACTAGTTAAATTACGATAAAATAGGCTATAATATACATAAAAATTACGTAAATAATAAAAACATCTAAGCTACTTAGAAATACTTAAATCTGTTAGTTTTGAATTTCGTAATTATTTTATTTAATTAAAAATTTTATTCTTTTCTTTAATACTCTATATTGTGATAATTGTTTTCTTTAGGCATCAAAAGTCGAATAAAATATTCAAAAATACTGTATATAGTTCATAAATCATATTTACAGAACATATATAATTTATAGTAATTTATATAATTAATTTAGAATAACATACGAATTTATTTCGAAAATCAGGCTGTGTGTTTAATCGAATTTATTAACCAGCAAAAACGACATTATAATTTATGAAAATTTTATGACAATTAGAAAACTATATGAAGTCGTCATATGAATTTTTGTATGATTTATAAGAAACTCTAACTAATTAAAATCGATTTTACAACAGAAGTATGCTGTTCGAAATTTAAGAGAAAGTGAATAGGAGCAGGGATTTACAGTGGCGACGAGGTGTTTTCGGGCGGCTCGTTCTCGGTGGTCCGGCTACGGTTCGACGCGGGCTATGCAACAGTTTGAAGAGGGTGGTGCAAGGAGTACTCAGAAGGTGACGGCGTCGAGATTGGTGGACGGACGGCCGAGATATTGGTTCGCGAAGTGGGCGTCGGGCTCAGCTTTCGCTGAAGAGTTTGGTAACTTTGCTTGGGATTTTCGGGCAACTAGATGAGATGGTTGTGGGATGGGGTTAGAGGGCTTTTATAGAGGGGAACGAGAGGGTTCTAGGGATGCTCTCAATTCCGAATACCGCTTAGGGTTTTGGGAGATATTGGGCTCCGAATCGGGGCGGTATTCTAGGGTTTGGCTTTAAAATTGGTAAGAGATCTTGAGCTATTTCGGCAACAATATTATAAGGGGTTCGTATGAGATCGATGATATCTTCACCTTCCTTGCATAATAGGCCATGATTTTCCGAGGAAAAAATTAAGCAAGTCGGGTCTTAGAAAGGATCGGGGTGTTTGAAGAAGGAAAGAAAGAAATAGGAAGAAGATCGGCTGTCAAGCCACCTTTTAGGGTTAATTACAGAATTGGCCCAAGGTTTTTAAATTGTGATAAAAATACCCTTTTCCATTATAATTTATCTGAAAACAATTTCTTATTCTAGATATTAATTTTCTTTTCCTTACATATGCATGTAAGTGTGTTTATAAATTTCATTTATTGTTTTCTTCCTATTATTTCCCTTTAAATAAAAGTTCTTTCTTTCTTTTTAATATAATATTATTTTGAAACAATATTATTGTATGAGTATAAAAGATTACCTCCCATTTTATTATCTTAATATACTCATTTTAATTTAATATAGCTTCCTAGTTTTATCTTCTCAATGATGTTTCATATAGCTTTATCTTAAAACTTTGAACACTTTCTTTAGCATAGGTCAATAGGTACATAACCTATTGATAAGAGTTTAAAAGTATTATCATGGCATTATCGGTTCTTATTAAATTTCCATTAATAAATAATGCCAATACTTTTATTCATGGTGGTCAATAAGGGAAAATTACAATAGTACCCTCTATGAAAAAGAGGGTTATTACACGTTTTTCGTGCTCTGCGCCCAAACCGCGCCCGTCGCCCCCTCGGCGCGACCGCGGTTCGCGCGCAGAACCTTCTCTTGGGTTCGGACCTAACACATGGTCCGTACCCGGTCTACTAATACTTCTCTTGTTCGTTTTGATCCAGAAATTGACAAGACTTTTCGGAAGATAAGAGGCACCCCCAGACCTTCTGCATCCTACAATCTTCTTGACTCTTTCTCTCTCTCTGATTCCGAACCAGAGGACGTCATGGCAGAACAAACTATTCGCCAACTCATGGCGCCCGATCTCCAGCAACAGCAGCTCGCTGTTCAATTCCCCGAACTCGGGGAAGGTGTGAAGTTCGAACTGAAGTCCGGGCTCATCCACCACTTACCCAAATTCCACGGGTTGAGTGGTGAAGACCCGAACAAGCGTCTCACTGAATTCCACGCGGTGTGCGTGAGTATGAAGTCCACATATGTGACGGAGGATGAAATAAAGCTCTGGGCTTTCCCCTTCTCTCTAGAGGACTCCGCCAAGGACTGGCGGAGTCCTGCTTTATGTTGTCCATCCAACGTTTCTTCGAGCAACCTCTATCCATGCTGCACAACCCTAAATCCAAACGTTCACAGCTTCTAAATGTAGCATCCGGACGTTGTCTCTGAACATGACCAAACCAACGCAGTCTCACCTCGCGGAATTTGTCCCCTATGCTAGACACCCCAGGTTTACTTCTGATCTCCTCATTTCTAATCTTATTTAACCTTGTGTTGCCACACATCCATCTAAGCATTCTCATTTCTACAACTGCGAGATTCTGCTCTTGAGCCTTCGTTGTCGGCCAAAATTCTACACCATAGAGGATCGCAGGCCTTACGACAGATCTGTAAAACTTTCCCTTGAGCTTGAGTGGAACCTTCTTTTCGCACAAAACCCTTGAAGTTGCCCTCCACTTCTGCCAACCTCTATGAATCCAAGACCTAACGTCCTCCTCAATACACCCGTTGCTTTGCAAAACTGATCCCATGTACTTGAAGTTATCCTTCTGCGAAATGATTTCACCTCCCAACCGCACCTCACTCGCTGACTCATTTTCTTGACCGAAAATGAACTCCACATATTCCATCTTGGATCTACTTAGCCTAAACCCCTTAGATTCTAGCCTCTCCCTCTACACTTCCATAGGCAATGGAACTTATATAAAAAATTCTCCACCGAAGGAATCAAAACAAGCCAAATCATCAAAAGAACTTAATGTGGTTCAATGAAAACTTCAAAGAAGTGTCATTCGGCCGGGTTGTAATGGGGCTTGGTGATTCATAGGGTGGCGAATAATTTGTCTTTGTGGTGCTAACAAATTTGGGAACGAAGACTCCTAGAAACTTCACACAACTTCACCAAATACTCTTTCTTCCCAAACTACCGAATGCTTCAAACTTTAATGCACTACTTCTTCACCTATCTTCTTTGTCTTTTCTTCTTCTCATACTTTAGAAAATCCTTGACTCATGCACTATTCACAACTCTTTTTTTTTCTTTTTCACTACTTTTATCTCCCTCTTGTTTATTTTTTCACGACATTTGTTTCTCTGCTTGGGTCGGTACAACCCTATGTGGGTTGGAATCAACCGACATTTATTCTCCTCTTTGTGCATACCGAGCCAAACACTTCTATACTCTTATCCTCCAAAGACAAAACTCCTTCACTACCCTTGAAAACCTCTTTTATTGTACCCGAACATCCCACAACAACCTTCCTTGATACCAATCAAAGTCCTAATTCCCAGATCAAAGAGTCAAGCTTGTCATGGCTAGGGAAATTTTTGTGGGGATAAGAAATAGGCTTAAGGGTCAAATCAAGGGGCTACAAACAAAGGGGATCATGCATAGGTAAGAAAAGGAAATAGAATAGCCTAAGAAAACAAGTTCTCAATCATTTAATTCAACAAGTAATGAACAGATCTCCATTGGTTTCAAATTAAAGTAACCATGCCAATGACAAGTGATATAAGTGTTTGGAAGAGTAAATCACACATCGAAGAAAAAGGAACAAAACATGCATTCCTTAAAGGCCAAAAATATCTCACTAATGTTCAATTTATTGGATTGCTTTCACTTAGGATATATATGCTCAATTTCCATTATAAGCTCATAATTCAAAAAGCAAGATCATGGATAGGCATTTCTTTTAAGAATACTATAGGGCTTACATGATAAACTGCAAGTGATTCCTATCCTAGGACATAGGGTTTACATGATAAAGTGCAAGTGATTCCTATCCTAGGACATCCAATCAAGGGTATTAATCAATCAAAAATCAAAAAGAAAGACTCAAAGACTCAAAGAACACACAAACAAACAAACAAACAAACAAACAAATAAAGACTCAATTAAGCAATTTCTTTCACCCCACCCCATACTTGAATAAATCAATGTCTCTATTGGTAGAAAAAGCAAAAACAAGGGAACAAGATCTTACTTGGACACTGTGAAGCATTTATGATGAGGAGGAAGATCACTCTTGAGAAGGAGGTGGTGGATTTTCTCATTGATGTCCTATCTTGACAATTGGGGCGGTTTGTACCGAGCGTGGGGGGTTCTTACCGACCTACTGGTACCTTCCCTTTTGCTTCGGTTTGGTGCATTCTGATCCTTACGAGCTTTTCTTTTGCCTCGTACCCTACAAAACTTTAGTGAAGATGCAAGACAAGCTTCCTATATATTCTAAACTAATAAAAAGAAATTAAGCTAAGCTACAAAGCCCAAAATAAAAAGAAAACGAAAGGGGAAAGGGCGGGTTGCCTCCCGTAAGCGCTTTATTTAACATCAATAGCTAGACAAGATTGACTTCAACTAGTCGGAGGATGTGAGAGCCCATGTGGCTCGGATTTCCTCATACGGTTTGACCCATGTATAGAATGGGAAGAGAGTGGGAGACGTGTGGAGAGAGGAATACCGGAAAGTATGCAAGAAGAGTGAGAAAATTTACCGTACCGATCGTTGGTTGGCTCGGTAATGACCGTAGAAGGGCGGTACCGAGCGGCCTCTAGTCGGAATCGGGTGTACTCTACACTTGAACTGGGGTCGGAATCGACCCTACCCGCTCTGAATCGAGCGCCTCTTGCTCTAGGAATGAGGTTGTAACCGATCCTGAGGTGGTGGAAATGGGCTGGGAATGGGTGACATCGAGCCGTAGAACCTCATTGCTCAAGAGAGCCTCATCCGAACGAGAGTCGTTGATGGGTACGGCATCTCCGGACTCCTTGATGTGCTCAACAGGTAACCGAGAAAGGTGGTCCTCCACAAGATTCTCCGCGCCCTTCTTGTCTTGTATCTCAAGGTAGAACTCTTGCAATAAGAGCATCCATCGGAGCAATCTTGGTTTGGCGTCCTTATTGTCCATAAGATAACGAGCGGCCGCATGATCAGTGTAGATGATTACCTTTAGCCCACCATGTAAGACCGGAACTTCTCAAAAGCAAACACCATGGCGAGGAATTCCTTCTCTGTAGTTTTATGTTGTCTGTTCAATCTTGGTTTGGCGTATGTGCATAGATTATATGAAACTCAATAGTGCCACTAGAAAGGATCACTTCCATTTGCGCTTCATTGACCAAGTGCTAGAGTGATTAGTTTTGCATGATTAGTTTTGTTATCGCGATGGCTATAGTGGTTTTTGGCAGGTTTCGATACATCTTGATGATCAAGAGAAGACCACCTTCACATGTCCTTATGGTACCTTTGCTTATAGGAGGATGCCATTCGGGCTTTGCAATGCCCCCGCTACCTTTCAAAGGTTTATGATGGCTATCTTCTCTGACATGATTTAAGAACATTTCAAAGGGGGATAGAAGTTGACAAAGCTAAAATTAAGATAATTGAGAAGTTGCCAGCCCCTTCGTCCGTGAAAGATGTTAGGAGTTTTCTAGGTCATGCCGGGTTTTATAGGAGGTTTATACAAGATTTCTCTCAGATTACTAAACCATTGACTAACCTACTCCTGACGTATGTGACTTTTGAGTTTTCTTCAAAGTGTCTTGAAGCTTTTCATAGGATCCGAGATGCACTTGTGTTGGCCCCTATCATGCAACTACTGGATTGGACGCTCCCCTTCGAGATCATGTGTGATGGTAGTGACTATGCCGTGGGAGCGGTGCTTGGACAAAGGAAAAAGATGAAGCTCCACGCCATCTACTATGCACGCAAGACGCTTGATGAGGCTCAAAGTAAGTACACCACTACGCAGAAGGAATTCCTCGCCGTGTTTTTTGCTTTTGAGAAATTTTGGTCTTACTTGGTGGGCTCAAAGGTAATCACTTACACCGATCATGCAGTTGTTCGAAATCTTATGACCAAGAAGGACGCCAAGTGAAGGTTGCTCCGATGCATGCTCCTATTGCAAAAGTTTGACCTTGAGATAAGAGACAAGAAGGGAGCGGAGAATCTTATGGTGGACCGCCTTTCTCGGTTACCCATTGAGCACATCATGGAGTCCGGAGAAGGTGCGCCCATCAACGAATCCCGGTCGAACGAGGCTCTCTTGTGCAATGAGGTTCTACGACTTGATATATCCCATTCCGAGCCAATTTCGACCCCCACAGGGTCGGTTACGACCTCCTTCCTAGAGTATGAGGCGCTCGATTCTGAGCGGGGAGGATCGATTCTGATCCAACCGGCGATCGGAATGGGTATATCCTCTAACTCTTCTTGCACACTTTTGGGTACTCTTCTCTCCACAACTTCTCCCACACTCTCTTCCCATTCTATATATGCTATTAGAGAGTCGAAGACCCCTTGGTTTGCGGATTTTGCTAACTGCATTGTAGGAGGTGTAATTCCCGATGGATTGACTTCCCAAGCTAAAAAGAAATTCCTCCATGACATCAAGCAATACTATTGGGATGATCCTTACTTGTTCAAGCAAAGGAGTGATCATATCTTTCGATGTTGTGTGCCGGATGATGATATTGGGGGAGTAATCCGTCATTGCCACACTCTTCCAACGGGAGGCCATGCTAAGGGATTCAAGACCACCGCAAAGATTCTTCAAATTGGATTCTATTGGCCTGCCCTCTTGAAGGACATTCCAGAGTATGTCAAGACATGCGATGAATGCCAACGAGCGAGGAATATTACTTGGAGGAATGAGAACCCACTAACGGGAATCCTAGAGGTCGAGCTTTTCGACGTTTGAGGTATTGACTTCATCGGACCCTTCCCCTCATCGGGTCCCTACAAGTACATCCTTGTAGTGGTCGATTATGTCTCAGAGTGGGTCGAGGCTATAGCCACAAGAACCAATGATGCAAGAGTGGTGGCTAAGTTCATGAAGACTAACATCTTTCCCCGTTTTGGTGTTCCCAGAGTGCTTATTAGCGATGGTGGATCTCACTTTATTGAGTGGAGCTTCGAAGCACTATTGACCAAGTATGGGGTATCTCACAAGGTGGCCACACCCTACCATCCCCAAACTAGCGGTCAAGTGGAGGTCTCTAATCAACTAATCAAGAGCATTTTGGAGAAGACGGTTTCCCGCTCAAGGAAGGATTGGTCCTCCAAGCTTGATGATGCACTATGGGCGTACTGCACCGCCTACAAGACGCCACTCCGCACCACTCCCTACAACCAAGTGTATGGCAACTCATGTCACCTGCCCGTCGAGTTCGAACACAAAGCTTTATGGGCTCTCAAGGAGCTCAACATGGATCTCGACGAAGCTGGAGCAAAGCGATTTATGGGTTTGCAAGCACTAGAGGGTTCTCGTAGTTGATTTCTTTGAGGCGAGGGGAGACATAGGTGACCGTAAAGTAATGGAGAAGCCTTTGTTTCTCCTCTAGGCAGTTGTGAATAAGGGCCCTATGACATATGTTGGCTAGGGTTTTAGGCTCCTTCTCCAGCCAATCCTCAACTAATTCACTTAGTTAGGGACATCGCTTAGGTTGGTCAGGGGGACAGTTTTGGGGGACAGTTTTGGGCTCTCTTTGAGGAGGTTGGGATTGTCTTTGGGTGGATTGGGAAGGTCTATCCTAAGAAGAGGGAGGAGTTTGAGAGGTTCTTTTTTGAGGAGGCGGAGGTTGGGTGTTCTTGGATGAGTCAGACCTTTTGAGAGATTTAGAACGCCTTGAATCCAATGGCGATCGCCCTTTGATTGGAGCAATTTGTTTCGCCACTGGAGTAGAAGACTTTTGAGTTTTGTGAGAGTCCATTTGAGAATGTGTTTATATAGAGAGAGGTGGGAGAGAAAGTTCTAGAGAGAGGGGATAGCTTTCTTGTTTTGTGAAAGATTTCGGAAAGTAGAAGGGCGAAATCTGCGGCAGCAGGGGTATATTTATAGGAAAAAGGGAGGCTAGGATTACATAGGGCTATATTCGTCTTTTGGCGTCCCCCTCCCGATTCCTTGCACGTGTATACATAACCCTTAATGAAATTTGCTGTCTTCCACAACTTTGTAACGACTCTTTTTCCAAGATTTTCGGCCCTCTCCTCACGACAGGTCGTCTTCCCCAATTCAAAATTCAAATTTCAAAACTCAGCTATGAACTCTGATCTAGTCCTCCTTAACCAAACTCAGACCTCTGCCTTGGAACTCTGACCCTGTGTCCTTAGCCTGAACTGATTTTCTGACACTTAAAGCAACTGCAATTGCGTCCTTAGGTCTTAGACCAGCGTGCTTATAATCACTTAGAACTATTTTGAAAATCATGCAAGTACGTCCCGTAAGGGGAAAAAAACAAAAGAAGGCTCATAGGACGCTTTTGCAAGATTCTCGGCTAGGGTAAGCTTAGATTTCCCATCATTTCAGCTTATAATGAGGGTTGGGTGATCAGGGATACTCTTGAGATCAAAATAGAGATGAAATGAAGTTCAAAGCAAAGCATATAACATGTCTTAGACTAGCGTCCCTACAAAATGATTTTAAATCCATGATAGTCCCTAACAAAAGTTCTCAACAAGACATAGCCAATCATTGAGGAAATAATGGAACGGGACTTGTTCACTTAAAGGTTATCATCCCTAAAAGAAATCTAAGGTGCTCAAAGGGACGTCTATTAAGTGCTTTTGTGAAAATATTGGTCACTTGGTCCTCAGTCCTAACATGATCCACTCTAATCAATCCTAGTTCCACGTTATCACACAAGAAATGATGTCTAATGTGAATATGCTTAGTGCGTGAATCATGAACATGATTTTTTGCAATGTTAATAGCATTGGTGTTATCACACATGATAGGGACTGTGTCTAGGGACGTACCATAATCTTCCAATTGGTACTTGATCCAAAGGACTTGTGAGTAGTACGATGCAGCTGCAACGTACTCGGCTTCCGCAGTTGAAATCGCCACAGAGTTCTGCTTCTTGGATCCCCGTGAGATGAGGCAAGAGCCTAGGAACTGTGTCATTCCCGACGTGCTCTTCCTATAACCTACATGCCCTGAATAGTCTACATCAGAGTACCCTACAAGGTTGAGAGACGTCTTCCTTAGATACCAAAGGCATAGATCATCGCGTCCCTTGAGATACCTAAAAATTCTTTTGACCTCTTGCATATGGGACTCTTTAGGGTTAGCTTGAAAGTGAGCACATAAGCATACAACAAACATGATATCGGGACGGCTCGCAGTCAAGTACAATAAAGATCCTATCATGCCCCTATAGAGTTTTTGATCAACATTATTACCGTCCTCATCAGCATAGAGGCGAGTGTTGGGAGAATTTGGAGTAGCAATGGGTTTGGACGTGTTTATACCATCCTTGAGTTGAGTAATCTGGAGTCCAAAGAAGAAGTTGAGCTCTCCTATGAGGGACATCTCGAACTCGCTACTTATCATATTCTTGAATTCCTCTACAAGTTTCAGGTTGGTACTTTCAAAGACTATGTCGTCAACATAGATTTGGACAATCAAAACATCCTTGTGATCTTTCTTTAAAAACCGAGTTTTATCAATTGCACTTCTAGTGTACCCACTTGACGATAGAAAGGACGCAAATCTGTTGAACCAAGCACGAGGGGTTTGCTTGAGTTCGTAGATAGCCTTGTCAAGGTAGTACACATGGTCGGGGTACTTCTCATTCTCGAAGCCAGGGGGTTGAGCGACGTACACCTCTTCCTTCAATTTGTCATTGAGGAAGGTTGTCTTAACGTCCATCTAGAACAGCTTGAATGCTTTGTGAGCGGCAAAGGCAATAAGGAGACGTATGGCTTCAATTCTGGCAACAGTTTTGAACGTCTCATCGTAGTCGATCCCTTCCTCTTGCCTATATCCTTGAGCCACTAGTCTTGTCTTGTTCCTTAAGACTCTTCCACTCTCATCAATCTTGTTTTGGAAAACCCAACACGTCCCTATAATGTTTTCCTTTGGGGGTCTAGGGACGAGCTTCCAAACCTTGTTTCTTTCAAATTGATTTAGCGCCTCTTACATGGATTAGATCCAGTCAGCGACCTGAAGTGCTTTCTTAATGTTCTAAGGTTAATTTAGGACACAAAGGTGTTGAAAGCACAAAAGGTAAGATTTGCACTTTGGGACTTGCTAGGTGATCTGGTTTGGACTCCTCTAGATTTGTCTGAGACGATCGGATCTTTTGGATGATACCTTGTTAGACGGGACTCCCTTTGACTGGCGTCCCTTTCTGGAATGCATCTAGGATCGGTATAATCTGTATCATCTGAGTCCATGTCGTCTTCTTCAGGCTCAGAGTGTTCCCCCTCATATTGAGCGTCCACACTCTACCTTAGCTCTCCTTATTGACTTGATTCAGTAGCTTCTTGTTCATTAAGAGACAAGGTCTGAGAAGGTTCTCCCTCATCAATAGGGACTCCCATGGAGACTTCTTCTCTGTTTCTAGAGTCGTTCCCAGAGGTATAGTACTTTCCTGAAGACCATTCTTCCTCTTCGTCTTCTTTATCATCATCCTTCGAGGGTTGATGACGTTCCTTCTTGCTTGGTTCTTTCTTGAAGGATGACTTTTCTTTGAATACCAAATGAATACTCTCCTCTAGCTTAAGAGTCATTTTGTTGAAGACTCTATAGGCTTTGCTAGTAGAGGAGTACCCAAGGAATACACCTTCATCGCTTCTTGCATCAAACTTCCCAAGATTGTCTTTTCCATTTTTGTGGACGAAACACTTGCACCTAAAGACTCTGAGATGTGCAATGCTTGGCTTCTCATGGCACGATTGATGATGTATGCAGTTGTGGAAACGGCTTCAACCCAAAAGTGTTTGGGAACGCCACTTGCCAACATCATAGTCCTTGCTATATCCTCCCGCGGCCTATTCTTTCTTTCCACAACGCTGTTTTGCTAAGGAGTTCTTAGGGAGGAGAAGTTGTAGGAGACGCCTTGTTGGTCACAAAAGGCCAAGAACTCTGAGTTTTTAAACTCCGTCCTATCGTCTGACCTTATAGCTTTCAGTCGCGTCCCGAGAGAAACTTCTTGCTTCTTGATGAAACTTTTGAACATCTTGAATGCATCTGCTTTTGTCACCAAGAAAAGAACTTAGGTGAATCAAGAAAAATCATCTACAATAATGTACATGTACCTCTTTCCACCGAAGCTTCTTGTCCTCATGGGTCCACAAAGATCCATATGGAGAAGTTCCAATTGCTTCTTTGTGCTTACTTCGTTTTTTGGACTTAAAGTATGACCTTGTCTGCTTCCCTTTGATGCATGCTTCGCATTGATCAGCTTGGTCAGGATCAATTCGGGGAAGTCCTCTCACAAGGTCTTGTTGATGAAGCTTGAGGATTGTGCTGAGTCCGGCATGACCAAGACGACGATGCCAGAGATCGGCGTCCTCAGTTGAAATAGAGAAACACAACTTTGAAAAAGGCTCAAACTCCTTGTTGAAGACATACACATTGCTCTCTCGAACTCCTTTGAGAATGACTTTGTTGGACTTCTTGTTGATGACTAGGCACTTTTGAGAGTCAAATGTGACCACATTGTCTCCTTGGTCACACATTTGAGAGACACTCAAAAGGTTGAAGCCTAAATCCTCAACTAGAATACATTGGCAATTCTTGTGGATTTATTCAGCTTTGCTATTCCCGTTCCCTTGATGTTGCCCTTGTCCTTATTACCAAAAGAGACAGTCCCTCCCTTGTTACTTGCTTTGATAGAAGTGAGGTGGATCCGGCTTCCGGTCATATGATTAGAGGCGCCGTTATCAATGATCCATGGGCAGTTCCTCACCCCTACTTGTAAAATAGTGTTAGTTCTTTGCGACCCAAGCAAGGTGACCCTTACCTGGTTTGTTACAATAACACAACTCTCTTTTGGGCAAATAGTCATGGACGTTCACTTAATTTGACCTTCTAGCATGCTTCCTACCAGAGTTCTTACTAGCATTAGGCACACTAGCATGCATCCTAGGAACAAATTTAGGCTTAGCATTTTTGTTGTCATTTCTAGCTTTCCTACCTCTTTCAACAACTTCCTCTAGTTTGGCACACTCATTCTTTTAAATGTTCGTGCCTTCCATAGTGCCAACATATCCTATACAATTCTCCTAGGTAGTACTTCTTGTTGGGCCTCTGAATCCTATTCTCCTTCATCCTTTCATGATTGCAAACCTTTGAGCCATCACCCTTAGCGATTTTCTTGTAAATTCTATAACTCTTGGAGTTCGTATAGTAGTCCCTAAGGCCAGCCTCACCACTCTCA
This sequence comes from Polygonum maritimum, assembly GCA_963924305.1. Lineage (NCBI taxonomy): Eukaryota > Viridiplantae > Streptophyta > Magnoliopsida > Caryophyllales > Polygonaceae > Polygonum > Polygonum maritimum. Next base: position 20,897,205 of record OZ002737.1, on the reverse strand, counting down.
AGGACTCTAATTCTCTCCTCAAGATTTCTGGTTTTCTCTCTTTTAAGTTCTAACTCAGCTATCTTACTAGCCTCAAAATCATTAGGTAAAGAGTTCTTGGAACTAGATGAAGGATCATATCCTAGACCTCTTTTTGATGGAACAAGCTGAACAGGCTTAATAGGTTCAGTTGAAGGAGTCTTCCCTAGAGCTTTTCTTTCTTCCCTAAGCTTGGTGTTTTCGAATTTAGGACAAGCTAACTCAAATTTTAAGAACTTTGATAGCTCTTGGGAGGACTCTAGTTCATTGGAAACTTTAGGGCAATTTTCACACTCCCTGTTAACGTTCTTAGAAGCATCCTCAAACATATCCAACTTTTCTTTCATCATATAGCTCTCATGCATGATTTTAGCAATCAGTTTGATAATATTAGGCTAATATTGCTTATCAAGGGAGCTTATAAGGGATTCTTGAGTTACCTCTTCTTCAGCATCAGAAGCGTCCTTAGAGTCTTCTTCCATAGCCATGAGACATGTATCTTGGGACTACCATTCATCATCTAAGTCAATGTCGTCCCAGGAAGCTTGGTATGCGGCAATGTGTGCTTGTTTCTTCAACTCCTTTCTAGTCATTCCAGAATAGCACTTCTTAGCGAAATGACCCTTTTTGTTGCACTTGTAGCAGACCAAGTCCTTCATTTCCTGTTCTGTTGGCTTAGGACGCTTCTCTTTGGAGGTGGAACCTTTCTTGAATTTTCCTTTCTTCATCCAAGCACAGAGGGTTTTGTGTAAGAGTGCTAGCTTCTCATACTTAGGACCTTCAGCTTCCCTCTCATCTTGCTTGTTCAAGATGGCGTGGAACATACATTTTTCATTGTGTTCCTTGCGTTTGGCTTCTATTCTTAGAGAAAGTCCTTTCTGCTCAAGGTCACTCTTGTCCTTGACCTTTCTGCTTTCATAGCTCATGAGCTTTCCATAGATTTCTTGCATGGTCAGTCCCTTGTTGGCTGGATTTTCCTTAAAGGTAGTCCTATCGAAATTCCATTCTCCAGTCAACCCGTCAATCAATACTTGGATTTTCATCCTTTGTGTGATCTCGGTTTTGAGGATTCCCAAATTCTTCAGCTTTGTCATCAAGCTCTCAAAGCGAAAGGTGTAATCAGTGATAGACTCATCTTGAACCATTTGAAAGCAGAAGAACTCTCTCTTCGCAATCATCTGACTGTCTTCCTTCATGTCTGCCGTCCCAACGTGAAACTTTTATATAGCTTCCAATTGTTCTTTGGCAGTTTTCAGATTGCTGACATAAGTGGCGTCGCTTTTCACACAAGGAATTTTGCAAATAGAAAATAGCCTTTGTGTTCGTCTCCATTAGCTTGAATTCCTCGGGACCCCAGTCCTTTTCACTATCTCTTTTTGACGCAGGCACTTCAAAGTCATCGTCCCTGATAACCTGCCAGCATTGATAGTTCTGACCACGAATGAAATTCTCCATCCTGTCCTTCCAGCGATTGTAGTTCCCGTCCGTCAAACGTGGAGGTTTAGCACCATTGATTCCAATAGGTTCCATGTCCATTTTTACCTATAACTACTAAGAATCTAGAGAGCATGGCTCTGATACCAATTGTTTGATCGTAAGTGTTGGTAGTCAAGTATAGGGACGTCCTTGGGGAGCGTCCCTTGGCAGCGGAATAAAAAAACTTAAGTAGGTAATTGCGATAAGATAAGGACTCAATGATTTATAGAGGAACCCCACTAAGACCAACTAGTCTTATGGGTAAACCTCTACCTCCTTGGAGGATTTTGAATAGTCTTCCTTATCTTATTTCAAGAGAGTCCTTACAAAGTACAAGGCGAGCTTTTACATTTCTCTGATCTTCCCTAAGATCACTAGTAAACACTCCTTTCAGCCTAACACTGTAACCTGACTCTCTTTCTATAAGGTAGCTAAACCTAACGTCCCTCATAGTAGTTTCGTGAGAGACAACCTAACTTTTTTTCTTTGTTGTGACTAGATTGTCTTTGATGGTGGACTTCCTCTTCCGATTCAAGCTCACTCTCTTGTTCTTGAGTTTGTTGGCTCGGCTAAAGTCGTCGTGCCAAGATCAAAGATAAATAACCCAAACTACAAACTAGTATAGTAAGCAAGTAAGGGGTCGAACCCAAGAGAACTTAAGGCTTCTAGTATTAATATATTTACCAACTAAAGATATGGGGGATTGAAAAGAGAAATCTAAACTAAACTAATCTAAGAAACAAAGAACAAACAAATAAACAAACAAATATGGGAAACAAGTGATATGGAAACAAGTTCATTCAAAAGATCCACTCATGATATAATCCCTCGATCATAGATTCATCCATTGATTTCATTCACACCTATGGTTAATTCCTATCCTGATCATTAACAATCGCAAGTCCACGGTCCAAGCAATTCTATAAGCCTAGGCAAGGACGCTTAACCTAGAATTAGCATAGAGAACAAGGATATGCAGGATATAATATCAAACAATCAAGCTAGGAGTCAATTGCAAGATAAAACAATCAATTCTCTTCTTAATCCTAGTTGCATAGACAACAGGTCTAGGTTAAGTTGTTTTCACATATTAGTTTTGTCCACTGTCCAAACCTAATCAAACAGTAGAAAATCAATCAATTCAATAGGGTCGCGAATCCTAGAGAAACAATCAACAATCATAAGATGAAGCACAAGAGAATCAATATTAACCAAAGGATAGAAATCAATTACCAAAATCTCACGAGTTCATACATTAGAGCTTCTCCCTTGAACAAACCCAAGGAGACTAGCTCTCCATAACTAAACTAAAAGAAGAATTGAAAACCTAATTATGAATTATGAGTTATGAGTTCTCTAGAAAATTCAACCTAAAAACCCTATAAATAGTCTCGGAAAACAAATATCCGAAAATACTAAAAAGATATAAAAGATAAAAGGAAACAAGATAAACGGCGGAAAATCACGCTGGACGCCACCCGCGATAGCGGGTCACCAACCCGCGGTCGCGGGTCAAGGCGATTCTCGAACTTCAACTTCGCTGCTTCTACCGCGCCCGCGGCTGATCGCCCGCGGTCGCGGCCTTCACTTCAACACATCTTCGAGTCTCTGTTGCTATTCCGCGGTCGCGCCCTGAGCTCCGCACCCGCGGTTCTTCTGCAGACGACTTCTAACTTCATAAAATCTTCACTTTACCAACTTCTGTGTCTTCGGCCTTGATCTAACAAATATGCCTAAAAGCTAGCCTAGAACACTCAAAAACATCCTAAAAACTACCAAGATAAGGCATACAAAAGATGGCGAATCATTTGTTCTTGATCTTGAATGCTTCGGAGAGAGCTCGGGAGAAGTCACATCACTACAAATGACCCATGGGGGTATTTATAGTGATGGTAAGAAGGTTCCTTTCCTAGGACCCTTTTACCCTTGGGCGTGCTCAGAGATCGTCAGTGAATTTGTCACTTCCCTTCAACGATCCGATTTGCATGATGAGAAAGTCAGCTCTTCTCATTGCTTGGGGAGCTTCCACATGGTCAGGATACCATCTTCTGGATAGTGACTTCTTTGGAAGTATGCACATGTGTCCAGACATAGGAAGCTTCCTTTTGAGGACTACGGCCGTTGGTGATGTAATTATGTCGGGGCGGCCTTATTTGAATTTGAACTCTTGGCAGTTTGGCACGCGTCCCTACTCGATAAGGACGGTATCTTGATCTCGTAGGAACTCCATTCTTGTTCTCTTTGGATCTTCAGATGGAGTGCGTCCCTTTTCCTTAGGGACTCTCATTCACTTGTTGCCCTTTTCACTCTGAAGCGTCCCTAGGACTTTTCCTGAGATAAACATTTGGGCAAACATTAGATATCATTGACTTTGTCATTATCAAAACTAGGGATGGTTATTATTGGTCAGATATTAGGAACATGCGTCCTTAATATCGTCCCAACAAAGAGGAAGCCAAGCTTCGGGCCAAATTTCAAGTAGAGGAGAAGACAAGTGTAGAATCGCTCGGTTACGACCCACTTAGGGTCGGTACCGAGCATCGCCAGTAGATGTCAACAGAAGAATTCAAACCCCGCCATTCCTACCCAGGAGATCGACGCTCGGTACCGAGCGGTGGCCGGGTCGGAAGGGGTGATTCTTGCAGCCCAAGGAAAGCTTTTATTAGGTCTTTTATTTATGGAACCTCTTAGATATTATCTTGTTTCCTTTTTATAACATCCTAGCTTGTATTTAAAGGGCCGTTGTGGGTGCCCTTAAAGGTTATCACTCATCCAAAATTCTACAACTCTTTGAGAGGATTTGAAAGACAATTTATGAGAGTTTTTGAGAGAGGAGAAACTTGTAGTGCAAGCAAGGGATAAGTTGTAACGTCTTCTCTTTTAATTCAAAGTTTGTTTCTTTGATGGTAATTATGTCTTCTCAATTCCTTATAATTGTGATTTACATGAATATTTGTGAGTAGTCCTCTTTTATCAAAAATTATTCTTTTAATCTTTATCTTTTATCCTTCTTGATTGAATTTTATATCTTGATGAAGGTTAAAAAATGTTCATGTTTACAATTGAATTGTAAAATAAAAGGGAAATTCTGTTTGGTACCCTTGAGTTTTTGGTTTTTCCGGTTGGTACCTAAAAAAAAACTTCTTCAGCGTTGTACCCTCAAACTTGTCAAAACGTTCGCGCCCATATCCCTGAACCTCTAAAAAGTTGAACGTATGCCCTTTCTTTTGTTCTTCCTCAAAAATTTTGTTTTTTTTCTTGCGTTTGTTTTGTTACGAAAAAATAAATAAAATTATTTTTTGACGAAAATGGGTATGTGGGCTGTGGGCGAGCAAAAATGGAGTAAATAGGCTACAAGGAAAAAAAAATGAGGTCCCATAGGCTTTTTTCCAACTTTGCCCCTACCTTTTTTTTAAATTTACAAGATGACGTCATCATATGTCATTGATGACGTCAGCACCCCTTATCACCATCAAGCGTTGACCAGTGTTGACCGATGTTGACCAACGTTGACCGGCGTGGCATTAGTGATGACAAGTGACGTGTCATCAGATGACAAGCTACTTGTCATCAGTCTACATACAAAAAACTTGTCATCAGTGATGACTAGTTTAGATAAAACTCATTGTACACGTACTCAACTTGTCATTTGATGACAAGTAGAGGTAAAACCCATCATTCACGTAAAAAACTTGTCATCAGTGATGACCAGTTAAGAAATTAACCTATGTGTGATTTGAACCGACATTATTGTGCATCAAACACATTGCTCTACCATTTGAGCTAATAGGCCATAATTATAAGTAATATATACAAATTTAACAATGCAAAATAAAACATGTCATCACCCCAACTAGTAAAACAAACTTGTCATCACCCAAAAACATACCCAAACCCATAAAATCATCCAAAAAACCTTAAAAGAAACCTGTCATCACCCCTCAAATCCGTAAAACAACTTGTCATCACCAAAACACATTAAAACCTGCTTGTCATCGCCAAACCTCATAAAAACGAACTTGTCATCACCCAGAACCATAATACACAACTTGTCATCATCCAGAACCTTATAACACACTTGTCATCAGACAGATCCGTAGAACAAACTTAAATTGCTCAAAACTCATAAAAAATCACTTGCTCAAAACTCATAAAATTGTCCCAAAACCCCTAAAATGAACTTGTCATCCAAAAAACCCACAAACTCAAAACCCCTAAACCCACAAAAAAACTTGTCATCACTTAAATCCGAAGAACAAGCTTGTCATCTAAAAAATCCAAAAACATACCCAAACCCATAAAATCATCCAAAAAACCTTAAAACAAACCTGTCATCACCCCTAGATCCGTAAAACAACTTGTCATCATCAAAACACATTAAAAACAGACTTGTCATCGCAAAACCCCATAAAAACGAACTTGTTATCACCCAGAACCATATAAAATAACTTGTCATCACCCCAGAACCTTAAAACACACTTGTCATTAGTCAGATCCGTAGAACAAACTTAAATTGCTCAAAACTCATAAAAAATCACTTGTCATCACCCCAAATCATAAAATCGTCCTAAAAACCCTAAAATCAACTTGTCATCCAAAAACCCCCAAACTCAAAACCCCTAAACCCACAAAAAAACTTGTCATCACTTAAATCCGAAAAACAAACTTGTCATCCAAAACCCTCAAAAATCCAAAAACCCAAAAATCCAACCGGTTGGATCCGGCTCGTACGAGCCCAAATCCGGCAAGATCCCGCTCGTATGAGCCTAGATCCGGCTCGTACGAGCCCAGATCCGGCTAGATCCGGCTCGTAGGAGCCAAGATCCGGCTCGTACGAGCCCATATCCGGCTAGATCCGGCTCGTACGAGCCCATATCCGGCTAGATCCGGCTCGTACGAGCCCATATCCGGCTAGATCCGGCTTGTACGAGCCCATATCCGGGAGAGAGGTAGGGGTGGGAGAGAAGGAGAGGGCGACGAACCTGAAGGCGACAGCGGTGGCGCGGCGACGGCGGTGGCGGTGGTCGGAGGAATTGGAAGAGGAAGAAGAAAGAAAAAGGAGAGGAGAGGGAGGGAGAGTAGGAGAGGGAGAAGCAGAGAGGGGAGAGATGAGAGATGAATGAAAGAAAAAAATGAGGAGAAGGAGAGAAAAAAGAGAGAGGGATTGTGTTTTTATATGGGGGGAAAGCCTACTTACCCAATTTATTTTTAGGGAAGCCTAACCTCTCTAATTTCACCCCACAATCACCCTCCCTACCCCAATCCCTCTTATTGTTTTGACTATAAATGAATAAAATAAGTGAAACAACTATAGAAAAGTTTGCAATGACAAAAAATAATTTTCATCTAAAAATATTTGTTGTGTACTTTTGAGAAAATACACAATAAAATAAGTATAAAATTATTCAAAATCTTTTACATTTTGTAATGTAAAAAAAATATTTATTGTGTTTTATTAACATAGTGTATTAAAAAAGTACAACCAATTGAATATTTAAATTGATTTTAATTAAATAGTATAAAATTTATCATAAATTAAATTGGTACGCGTTAAATAAAAAAATAAAAGTTGCAAATTAGTATTGAATCATTCACTTATTTTATTCATTTATGGTCAATAAAATAAGTGAAACAACTAAAGAAAAGTTGATATCCTTTTTATCTTTTAGTTAAAAATCTTATTACTTTTGTAATGTAGAAATTTTTTATTGCATTTTATAAACTTAGTGTATGAAACAAATACAACTAATTGAATATTTAATATGATTTTAATTAACTAGTATAAAATTTATCATAATTAAACTGGTATAAATTAAAGATAAATATTAACAAGAAAGTAAGAGACTTTATTAAACAATATATTACACTAAATCATACTAAAAAATATAATTCAAATTTGAAAAAAAAAGTAAATTTAGATATTCTAAATTTTCATACCTTTGAATATATAAAAGTAATTAAGAACACCTACTTAAATAGCACTTTTCAGAAAGCTACCAAGTAATAATTAAACAAAACTAATATTTGAGATGAAAATACAAATAAGTGTTGAACCTTTATAAAAAAAATAATCTAATCAATACAACTAACACACTTTTTCTCATTTAATGTGTACCAATTTAATTTATGATAAATTTTATACTATTTAATTCAAATCAAATTAAATATTCAATTTGTTGTATTTTTTAATACACTATGTTAATAAAACCAATTGAATATTTAATTTGATGGGGGTATTTATAGTGTTGAATCTTTATAAAAAAAAATAATAATTAATCAATACAACTAAACTAACACACTTCTTTTATTTAATGTGTACCAATATAATTTATGATAAATTTTATACTATTTAATTAAAATATTAAAATTCAATTGGTTTTATTTTTTTAATACACTATGTTAATAAAACAAAATACATATTTTTTTACATTACAAACTGAAAAAGAGTTTTAAATGAAAATTTAAAAAGGATGCAAACATTTCTATAGTTTTTTCACTTATTTTATTCATTTATAGTCAATAAAATAATAATGATTATTTTTGCATAACAAAAAAACCGCAAAAAACGAAAATTTTGAGGAAGAACAAAAGAAATGGCATACAGCGAACTTTTTAAAAGTTCAGGGGTACGTGGTGAACTTCCTACAAAGTTTGAGGGTACCACGCGGAATAAGTTTTTGTTTTAGGCACCATCCGGAGAAACCAAAAACTCAAGGGCACCAAACGGAATTTCCCAAAATAAAATTGTGAATTTGGATAATACTTAGGGTTTTGAAGCGAAAGTTCAAATTCCCTAGAAATCAAACAGGAGAAAAGTGTTTATTTTTATGAAAGTTGAAATAAATAATTGATTTTTTTGGCAAAAATCAAAATTGAGATTATTCTATGTTTGATCATTAATATATAGGTGCATGTATAGCTTTGTTGTTGTGAATCTCTTACCTTATATATTTTTAATCATATTTTAACATGTTTCGTAACTACTCGTTGAGGGTCGGTACTGAGGGGTAGTAGGTCGGTACCAAGCGGTCCTTTTCCATTGTTTTGTGTTGCTTTATCTTGTTTTGTGTTAGCAATTGATAACTAGACTTTGATTCTTCTAATTCCCGTCGACAAACCTGACTCGGCTATACTCAGTGGGGTCTTGATCTATAAATTTATTTGCTTGTTTAGGATCAAGAATCCCTTTCAACAGTTACTTGTTGTTGATGGAGATTTCTCAGTTAAGTTTGCATCTATTTTAATTAACTCCTCAAAACATGATCTTTCAGATTCATTTGCTTGGATTTGGAAATTGAAATTGCAACCCAAGATTTTAAAAAAAAATTGGAAAGCATGTGCTAACTGTTCAACAACTGATCTACTAGATCGTTATTATAATTGTGTCCCGAATTGTTGCTCACTTTGTGGCATGCAAGATGAAAATCTTAATCACTTATTCCTTCATTGTACGTTTACTCAAAACATGATATCTAATCTTGAAAATTTGTAAAACTATAATTTTCAACTAGTTTCTTCTGGAGGGTTTAATGATAATGTGATCGGTTATACTTCCTGTGGTAGTTTATCTAGCGTCTTAGGAATTCTATTATTTTCAACCTTGCCTGTATCCATCCGTATAGATTGCCTTCTCAACTTGTGTTTTCCCAGGCTTTGGAATGGGAGTATGCATACACTCAATCGGATAAGGGAAAAACACTCTTTCGAAAAAGGAAAAACAATGCCAGTTGGATCAAAACTCCTCCTGAGTGGATAAAACTTTAACTTTGATACTTCGCACCGATCGAATTCTTCAACATTTGTTGGCTTTCTTTTTCGAGACAATAACAACTCGATCCTTCGATGTGATAGAGTCCAGTTAGTGTTTATGTTTGTCCTAAAAGTTGATGCCATGTCTCTCTTGAAAGTCTTTAAAGGTATTGCTGCTATGAATGTAGATAAACTTATAATCAAATGTGAAAGTTTAATTGTTATAAATTCGTTAAAGCGTCTTTGAAAGTAACTTGGGAAATTAAGATGATTATTACTAATATCAGACAATTGATCTATCATATTCCTCACGTGCTGTTTGTTCATTGTTTTAGGGAATTCAATTATACCGCAAATTTTCTTATTAGAAGACATGTTAATCTTCCCGGTCATAGGCTAGTTATTTTCTCTATTCTTCATAACTATGAGTGTAATTCTTATATGTAATTCAGCTTAGAACGTTGTTCAGTTAACAGTCTTATGATTTGATTTTTAAAGATTATTTGTAAAGATAATTTAGGTTGACCTTGTAATATACAGACAAGCGACAACTTAATGTTGACCTTATAATGAACTAGTAACTTAATTTTATAATCTATACTATATATTAAAGCCGAGGAATTTCGAGCCTCCGCGTTAACTTTGGCCCCACCTTGCGTGAAATTAATTATCTATTATTATTAATTTTACAAATAAAAATTCTCATATGTATCTAATTACCATCTCTTAATATATCATAATAGTATCTATATCTATAATCTATCAAAATAATATCCTATATAATCTAGATTCATCTTAAGATCTAAATTTTAAGCTATTTCTAAATATCCATGTTATTATAATTTTACGTTTGATGAATTGATCTAAGCAAGTACGTTATTTCTAAATATTATAATTTAGGTTTTGATATTCTCATATGGCACATTTTGCAATTGTATCAAAATAGATTTATCATAATAGTATCTATATCTATCTATACAATCTAGATTCATACTAAGATCTAAATTTTACGTTATTTCTAAATATCCATGTTATTATAATTTTACGTTTGATGAATTGATCTAAGCAAGCACGTTATTTCTACATATTATAATTTACGTTTTGATATGTTATATGGCACGTTTTGCAATTGATCTATGTGTTTGATGAATTGATCAATGAGAAAAGGTATCCAATTAAATTTTACTTTAAATATAACAATGTTATTATAGTGTATGTTATTAGTAAATAAAATTAAATGCATAAATTTACTAATATTATAATGTATTGAAAATAATTTTAATATTTAAAATATAGTCATGACATATAAATCTAAGTAGTCGATAAAAGTTTGTCCCTTGTGTTTGTTGGGCAGTGCTGGTTCCGGAAAAAGAAACACGCGATTGGAGTGGAATTTCTGGTGGGCTGGTTTGGTTACGTAAGGATCAAAATTGCTCTCGATTACAGATTTATTGAAACAACGAGGACGTTCCAATCAGTCTTAATCAGGCTAACGAACTTGTTTTTATTTTGGGCTTGTTGGACTTAGGATGGATTTAGGTGGTCCCAAGAGCTCATTGTGGGTGTATGCTGTTTATTGGTCAATGCAACAGGAAAAGATTTGATTATTTTGTTCTTGATTGTTTAATGATGTCTGCCTGCTTGCCCTCCAGATCATCATATCACTTTGTTTGGCTCTTATTGTACAATGCTTAAGATGTAAACCTACATTCCCTTTCATTATTATCACTAAATAAATCTGGGGGTCATTGCCCATGCCAGATTGGAAAGGCAAGGGTTTAGACTTTCATCACTTGGAACGAGAAAGGCCAAAAGGCATGGGAAATGCAAGATGGATTGACTCCGGCTTTACAATTCTGCTTTTGGCCATACTCAAAGTCAACTTAATCTCTACCTTTTCAATTTTATTAATAACCACTATCTTACTAGTATTATCATGTTCGGAGTAGTATTTTTATTTGAAATAAACCCATTTTGAATCTTTTATACATTCATTTGTAAAGCAATCGTAGTATTCGCTCCATCCCCAAAAGATTGTCCGTCTTTTCTTTTCGAGCGTCCTCTAAAGTTTGTCCATGTTGTCATACTTTCCATTTATATTACTATGTTTCTACAATTTTACTCTCGTACAATCTTATATATTACGCTCATTATCCAACTTTTCTCTAAACTTTATCACTTTTTCCTATAAAATTATAAAATTATCCTCATCCAATCTTATATATTACTCTTTTTTATTACCTTTTTCATCAACTTTATCAACTTTTCCCATCAACTATCAAACTTTTTCACATTTTTATCAATCCGTGTGCAAATATACTTTATAGACAAATTTTCGGAGAGGGAGGGAGTATATATCAAGAGAGGGTTGACTCTTGAGATCGAGCTAAAAGGCAAACAACAATTGCAGCTTTCACTTTGTGACTCCCATCTTTTTGGCCCTACTCCATACCTTCTCGATCATCATCTCCACAGCCCTTTGCTCACCCACCCAAAAAGTACTTTGCTTCACAAGATGACCCAAAAAAAGAAAAAACAAATGGCTTTACAAACCCTTAAACAAAACACATGCAACTTAGGGTTTGTTTATCTAAGTTTCTAGTTAGATTACACTCTCATTCAAATAATGAGGCTAATGTTGAGCAACTAAAACAAAAGGTCACTCTTGCATTATACTATTTCCTTACTTTGATAAAAGAAAAAAGGTTTGATCGATCGTGGACTAGATAGTAGATTTAGATTACAAGTTTGAAAAGTGAGAACATTTTTTTTTTATTTAGGGTAAGGAATTAGGATGGTCGTCTTAGGACATCCTTATGAGCGAGTCTTTAGAGTCCTAGATCAATTTTAAGGGGGTGGAGGATACATGTTGCAAAGATCCTGCAATGATGTTCGCATATATAATAGACTTCCTAGAAGACCTGTGAAATTCTCTAGCTCTAAAGACGGGCTAACAAGCACAAAATATCTGAACGGACAAACTCAATCTCCCAAAACAACTCCTATCACTTTGAATGGCATTAATTACATATATTGTCCCAAAATAAAATAAAAAATCTAAATCCATACACACCAAAATGAGGTCAATTCTTTTGATCACTTCATATATTATTATATGTGAACTTAATTAATCTAAGTGATCTGAACATAATAAAAGTAGCTAGACTTGAATATTTTGTCACATATTTCAACAATATAACCTTATTCTCTTACTAGATCCGTCAATCGAAAGAAACAAGTTGGCTTTCTAGCAAACCATTTTAAGTTTGCGTATATATGTACGTGTGCGCGTATATATATATATATAAAATGGATCAAATTAATTCGGGTTATTGTTCATAGAATTAATTTGGCTTTTTTCCTATCTTCTCCATCAATTGCAAAATAAATGGTTCCCACTTTACTTTATGTTTAAAGGAAAGAATAAGTTTTTATATATTACATAATTAAATTTGGCTTAATTTATCAGAGAACCTCTTTCAAAATAACTATCATTTGCAAGAACTTTATTCCGACAAAAACTCTTAGTTTTCTAACTACATCTAACATTCATTTATTTTATTTTTTATTTGATGGTTTAAGAAACTTAAAAAACTGATTGCAGATGCTCTTAAACCTTTACTGCCTCCGTCCTCGAAAGTTTGTCCATAAAGCATATTTGTACAAAGATTAATGAAAAGTGATTAGTTTGATACGTGATGGAAAAATGTGATAAAGTTGATGAAAAAGGTAATAAAAAGGAGTAATATATAATACTGGTTGGGGATAATTTTGTAATTTTATAGAAAAAAAGTGATAAATTTTAGAGGAAATGTGGATAATGGGTGTAGTATGAGATTGTATGATGGTAAAATTGTAAAAGCATAGAGATATAAATGGAAAGAAAAAAGAGTTGGACAAACTATTGAGGACGACCGAAAAGAAAAGGCGCACCATCTTTCTGAAACAGATGGAGTAAATCGCAAAAGGCTGGCATTAATTCAACTTTAATTCGGTAATTTGCGGTTTTTACTTACCGAAAATTTTCCTTTTCATAACATGATGGTCTTGATACACTTGTTGTTAAAAAGTACATTCTTGTAGAAGCTATATTTTTTTTTACATCGAAATTTTACTTATTTCGAGATAAAAAAATATACAGTATACTTGAAGACTTTAAAAAAGTACTTTTTAGCAAAGTGTATGAAGGCTCATGTGATGTGGCTCAAACAAGGCTGTAGATTGAATATTAATTCGACGAAACTGTCCTGAATATGATTGCTGAGGATGACTGCTACTCTAGCCAGCCAATGAGGGTGGGCCGTGGGACAAAACAGCCAAGCTGTCCAAAAAGTGAACGAGTTTTCATAAATATTTCAATTAATTTTTTTTTTTTGGTGAGGTAAATATTTCAATTAATATATACACTACGGAGTAAAATAAGTCGTCATACACATTTTTACATTATTGTAAGAGAGAAGAATACACGTACATGTATTTCGAAGCAATCAATTGCGAAAAATCATACGTATCATATGTGTACATAAATATAAAATACTCCCTACTTTTAATAGGACAACTTGTACTCTGAACAGATGTTGAGATTCCGCAGTTAGCACTGCTGATAAGTGACGTGCAACTGACGTAAGACAGATGAACTATTTTCCAAAGTATTTTTTTGTAACTTCTTTTAGTGTCAAATTGTTTATCCATAAAGTACGATTTACACGGTAATTAATAAAAAAAATGAGTAATTAAGATGACATTTGAGAATAAATTAAGGTAATTTTATAATTTTATATAGGTCAAAAATTAAAAGTGATAAAGTTACTGAGAAAGTTGGATAATAAAGGGTAATATATATGATTGAATGAGAGTATTTTTGTAATTTTATAGGAAAAAGTGATAAAAGTGATGGAAAAAATGGATAATGGGGGTAATATATGAGATTGAATAAGAGTTATTTAGGAAAAATATAATATAAGTGAAAAGTTGGAAAGATGAACAATCTTATTGGGACAACCGAAATGAAAACATGTACAAATATTTAGGGACGAAGGGAGTAAACTATTAAAATTAATATTCGAATTGAGGGGTTACTTTAGACTTAAGCAACCAAGGGTCAACCCGCACACCCGCCCAGCTCGTTCAAAATGAGCGGGTTTGAACAATATTTATAGCCTAAGAACCTAAGCCGACTCTCATAGTGTAAAATATATAAGTAAAAAAACTATATAATAAATAAGAAAAATGCTCTAGTAAAACACTCTCTTAGAGTGTAACATGAGATAGAATGAGAGCCTTTGAATTAGTTTAATTAGACGGATGAGATTTATCAAAAAGAGGGTGTATTGGTGGGGTGGGGTGGAGAAACACTAGATTAAATACAGAATCTCGTTAACATGGTAACTATTGTGCAATCCCGATTTTTTGGGGTGAAAAATTATCTTGTTCTGATTCTTCCAAATGTGTAAATATTATTCAAGAATAATTGTTTCTCTTTCCTCAAACAATCTCTCTTTCTTCCCCAGAAGCGACTAGCCTCCATCCTCCATCGAAGCAATCCGTCTTCAACATCGATCAGTTCATTTGAAGCAGGTGTTCTTGGTAAGATTTCTACTCCTCTGTTATTTTTCTTGATTTTTTTGCATCATAAACCCATTCGAAATTGGGTTTCAGATTTTAGGGTTTCGAATTTGGATTTTCAATTCATAAAAATCGATTTGCTTGGGTATTTGGGTGAGATTTTAGGGCACATCTTCTCCGATCACCTTCACCGGTATGTCCTTGTAAGCCTCGAAGTTAATCACGGTGTTGGCGTCGTTGTTGTTGGCGATTTCCAGGCCAAATGAATCGGCCTCGAGCTCCGGAGCTTCATGGACCTACGCACCGGGTTATGGAGTCGGCCAGGAGCCCCAACCGGAGTTCTCAATGGACGTAGCCCGATTATCCCAACCGTTCGCGACCTTTGATGGCGAGTGATCCCAGCCATCTTCGTTGCCAGTAAGACAACCTAAATTGAATATGTTGAAAAAGGATAGTTGAAAAACACCTATCAATATGGATTATCTGTTTTTTATTCAATTTACATCATACTGTTTTTCAGTACAATATGATATTTCATAGTTGAAAAACGTCGTTGCATAGTTGAAAAACCTCTACCAATATGGATTATCATGTTTTTTTACGACATAAAATGAATGTTTTTCATTTCTGTTTTATGTATGCCTATTGTGTTTTTCAACATATTAATAACAAATTTTCAAATAGTAGATATAAATAGTTTTGTATTTTTCATGTTGTATAATAGTGTTTTTCAATGATTATAAGACAACATTTTCACATATTAGTTTCAAATATGTAATGGTTTCTCTCTTGAAATCTTTTTCAATTATTTTCATGAACTTATTCATTATAAGATGAAACGAGTGTTTTATTTCTGTTTCATGTGTTTCTATTGTGTTTTTCTATATATTGATAATATTTTTTCAAGTAACAGAATTTAATTATTCTTTATTTTTCATGTTGGACAATAGTGTTTTTCAATGATTATAAGACAACTTTTACAATAGTATATTTCGTTTTGATAGTTTTGCATTATATGATGAACACTTGTTCAACAATATTAGTTGTTTGTAATATTATGTCAATTGATATTCATATATTTGTGTTTTGTTTTGCAGTTATTCAAGAAGGGGGGTGAATAATGGATGAAGTTTGAAGACAAAGACAATGACATTTTTTTATCATATCAATGTATATTGAAAAAGAGATGCACTTTTTCAAACTTATTGTAGTATGTATTCGAGTTGTAACAATCCTGATTTTCATCTTATTCAATGCAATACATTTACTTTTTCAATGGTCACGTAAGATCCTTATTTTCATTTCAGCTTATAATGAATTCATTTTCATGTGAAGACAAGTACTTATTCAACTATAGTATTATATGAGCACACCAAATTAGAAAAAGATTCATAGAGCAATAAAACATGTTCAACTCTATTTTGAATGTTCAAACCATCATACAGAGTTAATTTGAATGTTCAACTTTATTTTTCAATCCATCGAACAGAGTTATTCAAACACTGACGAATAGATTTTCTAGGATTCACGAACGATTTTTGAATTTTATGCTCAATTAATTATTATTTTTTAAAAATATTCCCATTCTTGTTAATCCCTAAAATCAAGGAACTTCCCATTTTAAAAAACGTGACTTTCAAAACCCCCCTAATTAAAATCCGATTTTCCCTCTTGAAAATCCCACAAATCATGCTTGTTACCATGTTTGCAGCTACCTAATATTGATCACATCCCCCTCATTAAAATATAGCTATTGTGTACCCTCAAAGCTCACCCTCCAATTAGCCTAATCTAACGGTCCACATCATGTTACATGTTATACCACAACATGTATCTTACCTGAGCGTTCCTCAAATAAATAAATCATAAGTCTAATTGCTTCATTCAATTTGCCAACTTTTGCCTTTGTTTTTTTTTTCCTTAATTTCTTCTCTCATAATATACCATAAATGTAATTTTTTATTTAGCTATAAATATCTAACAAGTTTGAAATAATAGGTTTTTAAGAGTTCAAAAAATAATAATATTAAGAAAAAACGGGCGACTCGGCTCGGACCTAAGGGCGGGTATGGACATAAATAATAGGCTTTGAGGAGCGGGCTTAGTTTTGACTAGCATCAATGGGCTGAAAAAAGTGTGGAGGCCAGCCCAATCTATGTTTGATCAGGTATACCGTTACTTGCTTTAATTTTGTTCTCAATCAAAAAAGATTAGGTGTA
The DNA here is from genome assembly GCA_963924305.1 of Polygonum maritimum. Classification (NCBI taxonomy): domain Eukaryota; kingdom Viridiplantae; phylum Streptophyta; class Magnoliopsida; order Caryophyllales; family Polygonaceae; genus Polygonum; species Polygonum maritimum. The sequence goes on along the minus strand of OZ002737.1, from coordinate 20,880,178 downwards.
AATTAAGGGTTTGGTTGGTGATGCGGAACCCCACTAGGCCCAGGCACCCTATGGGCCAGCCTAGCTCTGCAGCGGCGCGCTGCCCGGTCCGCGCTTGGCTGCCACAGGACACAAGGGTTAAACCTAGCAGGACCCCGGATCGTCTGGTCTGCAGCCCAGCACACCCAACCCTATCTCCCAAGCAGGAATATACCATCCTACCCA
>OZ002737.1:20807281-20879774 GCA_963924305.1 Polygonum maritimum | reverse complement strand
GTTTTTTAATCTTTTTATGTAATGGATTCACTATTTTCATTTTAGAGTTTAAATTTCTATATTTAGTACACTTATGCGTGCCCTTAGAGCAAACAATAGAAAAACCTTTATTAAAATAATAAATTGAACATCTTTTTTATATTATCATATCATATTAAATACCCAATAATAATATAATAAAATGAGTAGATGATATACTTACCATAAATATGTATGAGTAATATTACATACTAATTACATTTTAGATAAAATAAATAGATATCTTAGTTAATATAAAGATTCATTAATATTTTCATTTGGTATATATATACTTATTATTTAATTAATTTTTCATAACATAATAACATATATAAAAGATAATTTTTTTTCTTTTTTATCTTTATTAAATATTCTCTATATTTTTTAATATAATACTTTATTAATTGGAGTTTTTATTTTAAGTTATTTATATACATATATATATTAGTTAGTTTATGCAATTTAATTCTAATAAAATTTGACAATGCATCTTATCTTAAGACATTCTTCCTCAATCATTTAGATATAAGTTTATGTATGTGTTAAAATTTAATATATAAATAAAATATTTTATTAAAATATTTGATGATATAAAATAATTATGTTATTTAAAAATTATCCAAAAGATAAGTATTATTTTAAAACAAAGAATATATATGGTAATATTTGTAACTATTATAATAAATTCATATACAAAATAATAAATAAATATATAATTGACTCGGCTAAAGTCGTCGTGCCAAGATCAAAGATAAATAACCCAAACTACAAACTAAGTATAGTAAGCAAGTAAGGGGTCGAACCCAAGAGAACTTAAGGCTTCTAGTATTAATATAATTATCAACCAAAGAAAGGGGGGATTTAGGGGAAAGATCTAAACTAAACTAAACTAGAAAACAAATAACAAATCAAACAAACAAATACGGGAAATAGGGTCATTCAAAAGATCCACTCTTTAATAATCACTCGATCATAGATTTATCCATCGATTTCATTCACACCTATGGTTAATTCCTATCCTGATCATTAACAATCGCAAGTCCACGGTCCAAGCAATTCTATAACCCTAGGCAAGGACGCTTAACCTAGAATTAGCATAGAGAACAAGGATATGCAGGATATAATATCAAACAATCAAGCTACGAGTCAATTGCAAGATAAAACAATCAATTCTCTTCTTAATCCTAGTTGCATAGACAACAGGTCTAGGTTAAGTTGTTTTCACAGATTAGTTTTGTCCACGGTCCAAACCTAATCCAACAGTAGAACATCAATCAATTCAATAGGTTCATGACTCCTAGAGAAAGAATAAACATTCATAAGATGAAGCACAAGAGAATCAATATTAACCAAATGATAGAAATCAATTACCAAAACCTCACGAGTTCATACATCAGAGCTTCTCCCTTGAACAAATCCAAGGAGACTAGCTCTCCATAACTAAGCTAAAGAATTAATTGAAGAAAAAGGTAGAAGGTAGAATGTGAATGTGAATGAATAAAACCTAGGGAGGACTCCTCCTTATATAGCCCAAGGAACAAGCTCCACGAGATAGATAAGGAAATAGGCAAAAGATAGAAAAGGAAACAAGATAGAAAGATTTCGGCCTGCTTTGGATTTGGCATCACCGCGGTCGCGTCGCCTTCACCGCGCCCGCGCTATCACGACAGAACAAAATAACTCGTCTCGGCGGCCACCGCGGTCGCGGTGGACAATCCGCGGTCGCGGAATCTCGACAGGATCGCTGGTGTCACTTCGGAGGCTGTTTTGACCATTTTTCGCTTGGAATCTGACTTCGGTGTAAAAAAATGAATTGAAGCCCTTGAAGTTAGCTTTCCAATGGCACCGGAATCAAGTCAATCCGACCTCTGTAGCTCAAGATATAGCCTTCGCAAGAAAGTGGTGTCGCACAGACAGCTCAAAACGCCTTAAAACTCTTGATTCTTAACTTCTTGTGTCTTCGGCCTAGATATTACAATAATGCTCAAATCTAACCTAAACACTCTCAATAAAGACCTAAAATACAAGAGTTAACCTATACAAAATAGGCCGAATCAATAATATCCCCATACAAGTTGTAGATCATTTGCTAGTTCTAAACTAAAGTAATTATGCTTAATATATAAACAAACCTCCATATTTATATTTTTTTTACAATTAAACCTATTTATCTAAAAATATACTATTGAGTACCTGTAAATCCGATAAATTTGTTATATAATAGGAGGAGTAGCCATCTATTTACATGTTAGGCTTGGATCCCTTGAATTCCCGATGTGTGATTCACAATTGACCCAACAAATCCCCCCTTTCACCTTGTAAATCCGTCACAAGCCCGAACCTGATATGCACCGAACCACTATTCAGCCCGGTGCAACTGATGCCCAATGCCGAATCATTGGCTCTGATACTACTTGTTATGGGGAGACAACCAGAATGGGCCTCAGCCGCCAAGCCCAACACATAACCCGTGGGGTTCCATCCCAAAACCAATTGGCAATAGGAGGAGTAGCTCATCTATTTATATGTTAGGCTTGGATCCCTTGAATTTCCGATGTTGGATTCACAATTGACCCAACAAGTACGTTATTGAAAATTTCCTATTTGGAATAACTAACAACTAGAAAAGAAAAATCAATGGACTTAACACTTGGATAGTATGATCACGGGATCAAAGAAATGACTGAAAACCAAGGATGTTAGCGATATGACATATCACTAGCAAGGAAGAAACTGTCTTGGGTGGGTGGATGAGATGAAGTCGTGGCTAACTAGGACTCCTCAAGGACCGTCCAATGAGGCCACAACTTTTTTTCTCGCTTCCTCTATTTTTGAGGTGTACAAATTATCATGCATTTATATCTTAGCATTGATTTGAACTTCGTTTAATTTAGATAGCAACTACCCTTTCTTTGCTAATTGGAAAGAAAGGCGAGGAACCCCATCCTTTTCATGCTTTGATCATAGGCCCCATTTCTTGCGTTTGTTTGCCCTCAAACCTCACAATCACAAGCCACATGCTAGCTAGCCACATGTTGTATGTTGTTCTCTATCTCTTCAAAAGTTTATACCTACTCCCTTTGCAAGATGCCATGGAACAATTTAAGTCCCCCACTTCACTTTTACATCGATCACGAACATAATATAAGCTATGTTCTAATCTCAACCATAGTTTAACTCAATGACGCGCTTGTCGCATCAGCTCACTGGTTGAGCATTCATGGTGGTACCATGAGGTCTCGGGTTCGAGACTCCAAAACGGCGGTTTGCCCTATTGTAGAGCTGGTTAGTAACCAGTTCTAGGCGAGCCCAAATAGTATTTGCGGCGACCCTAATCCTTTCCTTATATAAAAAAAAAAATAGTTTAAGTCGATGACAAATATCGTGTTCTTTAAAAAGAAGTCGTATAATCCTTAGCTTCTTGCTCAATCGACGAATGCGTTAGATAGGGTTCGGCTATTGATTGCATTGCCAGCATTTTTTTAGCTTCTTACCCATATATTCCATATTCATGCAAGCATTCACAATTTCCGGATAAGATATATATGTAGGCAAGTGAACAACTTCCTTTCTAAGCTATCTCCGGCCTACAAGATATGGAATATAGCATCTTAGGAGTTTTGCACCGACTGAAATTGACATGGTGATCAGCGGTGTTTTGAAGCATTTGTATAGCTTTGACAAAGGCCTAAAAAAGCTAGCCAAACCATGTTCTTTTGGCCTTATCTAATGTGTGCGTGTATATCTTTTGGAATCTCTAAAGCTAATAATAATAAAAAATAGAGCCTAGTAGAAAAGTAAGAAGCATGGAGATGAAAATTGGCATTGGCAATTTTCCATGACCGATTAAATTGCATTCTACATTACATATAAGATTATGATGATCTTGTTAATGGTGATCGATGACGGATAGAGGAACTTTATGCTTCTTCACTCGGGATATTATATGGAGAACTTTCTTATGATATTCACATGATTAATACCAACACATAAAGAAGTCCAGCTCCAAGTGTACGTTAACTAGTTGGTTGGAATACGAAAGCTACCCGCTAGTTTGCAAAGATACGCATACTGATACGTGATTGCGTGATTGCGTGTGTCGGGATGATGCCACAATCTCGTGTATACAATCACATGAAGACAATGCCACATGATCATTGTTTTGCCACCCTTGTGTCAATCCTTCTTGCACCTTAGAAGAGTGAGGCTCGCCCTTGGATTGGATTTACCAACAAGGGTTGAAACCTTGAACGAATGCACGAACGCATGCCTAGAGGTTGAGACACCTCTCGTACACCTACGATAATGCACACGAGAAGCCCAAATCCTTACGTTAGATCGCTCATGTAAAATAATAAAATTATGAAAATTATTTGGCTTTAATTACATACAAGCACGAGAGAGAGAGAGAGAGAGAGAGAGAGAGAGAGAGAGAGAGAGAGAGAGAGAGAGAGAGAGAACAGGTGTTCGTGGATGAACACAAGCTTGATTGTTTGTTGTTTGGCCGAGCACAAGGAGACGAAGGATTTTTGGTTTAACATCCAAGAAATCAACTTTTCATAAGTTAATTCCCAAGGTTTAAACTGATTTTATTGAAAGAGAAGCCGAGCACAAGGAGAGACAAAGGATTTTTGGTTTAACACCCAAGAAATCAACTTTTCATAAGTTAATTCCCAAGGTTCAAACTGATTTTATTGAAAGAGAACAAGTTGTTTAAATAGACAAGTTAAAAGCCAAAATCTTACTTTTCTAACAAATGACCCTAAGATAGATTTTGCTTAAAAGATAAGAAACTAACTAACTAGATAACAAATAACAACTAATGATAACAAATTCTTCCAAGGCCTTGGCCAAGTGGGATGCATGCCTTGCGCCGCAAGGAGTGGAACGTGGCCCGTGTGTAGGAGAGAAAAAATGTGCCACACCTTGCGCCGTAAGCAATGGGGCGCGGGCCATGAAGAATGGGGCACGACCCATGAGAGAAGTGGGGCACGTGGCTCGGGCCTATGGAAAATATAAAAATTGGCAAGTGCTAAAAGTCCAAAAGTAGTTCTAAGTCTAGGAAAATAGCAAACAAGGATAGGCATGCCTAAATTATCGATCTCGGGGATGGGAGAGAAATTTGGCCCAACTTGGCTCGTGTGGCTCGATCGTGGCCGGTATGGGCGTCAATAAGGCCCTCGTGGCCTTTCTCAATTTCTTAGCTCAATCTCGTGTGATTGGGCCATCAAATGGGACATGAGCTACCTCGATCTTTTGCGGAATCATTGGTGCGTGATCCGCATCACATACCGTACGGAAATTTTCTTTGTTTCATCTCTCATTGATATACAAACCCATGTAACCAATAATTACATGGAAATTGATCATGTAAGAATAATATCTAAGAAGAGAAATGAGAATGGATCTCGTTCATTTGATCGCTTTATATCAAAGGTTGAGATAACGTGTGCGTTCAAATCAAACATAAAAAATGTAACAAATGATTGTTTATTTTCACTTAGCTTACCTATGCATTGAATAACATAACTGTGTGTTTTCAATTAACATGAATGTACGTGTTCTATATCACATCGTGTGTGATTTTTTTATATGTCATTCTGTATGCCTTTTTTCACATGTATATATGTAATATAATGTACACTTGGTGAGAATGTGTACACATTTTTTCATCTTGTCATACACATGCATCATGAATGAAAAAGTACAATCAAACAATTTACCAGGCACGCATTTGCACGTGTAAGGGCTGAGATTTCATTCTTATTTCTCTCTTAAGAGACCATTATCACATGATCCTTAGCCTAATTATACTCCTAAAGTTTGTGATGATAATAAACACAAAAGAGTTTGATATGTACTTTTGAGCATCTATATACAATATAAATTCAGAAGGTGTCCTCATTCAATGCTTAATTAGCTTTTATTGCAATCTTCCCTATACAATTAACAATATGTTATGCAAATCAAAATGACACTAATAACATAGTGGTAATCTCTTCCTTTAATAACATCATTGTTTGGAGTTCAAACCCCAATAGTAGCAATTTTTTCCATTCATTTCATGCACATGTGTGTGCTCCTTAGCCTTTCCATAAGTTACCAATGCACCTTCACATTTATGACTCATACGATCTAAATTATGCTTGGGCAATGAAAATCCAATAGTGTTTTCCTCTTTCAGAATATACAGCTCTTTCTCTTCTAGAATCCTCTTCATCGATCCAAGATATGGCTAAAACTAAGTCTTTCTTGAGCATTTCACCATATGTAGCATCATGATCTTCGAGAGATCAATCGTTTCTTTACAAAGGAAGTATCCAAAAGAACAACATTTGTGATAGTCGGATTGTTCCTCTTCTCCTGCCTTGCTTGGTACCAACACGTTCGCTAGATATGGGTGAGCCACCCTAACAATAAGTGGCATCTTCTCTATAGCCAACTTTGCATCAGCTCTTCCGAAGACATTCACCATGATCTCCTTCTTCTTCCATATCCACATACTAGCTGGAGGCAAGGTAACGTTTCCTTTAGTAGGGATTCCGAAGTTCTCAACAACTTCAACACTTGAGAAAGTGACAAATTTACTTCCCACCTCAACAGATCACATGACGACTCTTGGTGTTATTTCATTGCTTCTTTAGCAATATCAGCCACTGAGTCAAGGGAAGTCATAGGTATTGGCCCTTGATTCGCTTGAGATATTGGCTCAACCATCTTCTTTTGCTCCAAGAGGGAGACTGATTCGGCTTGAAGAGCAGTGATCATGGATTCGAATGAGTTGCTTGGAGAGGCCGTTGGTTCTTTTACGAGTTTTGGGTTAGAAAGATGAAAGTTTTGAAAAGTTTGCCTTAAGAATGAAAAAAAAAATTAAAGCAAGGGATGTTCTAAATGCTATTGACAAAAGGTATGAAGGATAATTAGACTTTTCTTTTATAGATGGATGAAGAGGTAAATAAGGATAGAAATACTCGGAATATTTTCACCTCAATGGACCTTTTCCTTGCAGTCCAATCTTGATTCTTAACCGACTCTAATCCACTCCAACACCTCTCCTACTTTCTCGGATTTTCAACTCTGCAACGTTCACCTTGATCCACAACGACTCTTTTTTACCACATGTAATAACTCTCTACTCGATTAACCCTTCAATGGTAACAACCAATCCCTTTTTCTCTTCCGTTCTTAAAAAACTCTCTCTCAATGCCTACCGGTGATACGATTCTCAAGCCTCCGTTAAGCCCATCGGCGATGGAAATTAACAGATCCAGCAAGAAAACAAAGAGATCGAATGAGGACATGTCGGATTCTCAATATATGACAACAAACTTCCCTTCTCTGTCGGATGCTAATAAGCAACTGTTAGGGGGAAAGAATTCTTTTTCATACAAAGACTCAGTAACAGGGAACAGATCTGATGGAATGATGGTGGAGTACACTAATCCGTTTTGGGAGGATGACTCGCCAGAAGAGGAGCTTGTTGACGATGTAATGCCGGACAATGTTGATCCTAAGTGTCCGGTGATTCTGCTGACGGCTGAGACGAAGAGACGAATTCGTACGCCATGGAAAAATGCAATCATAGTCAAAATCCTTGACAAAAGTGTAGCGTATATTTACTTAAGAAATAGCCTTACACAGAAGTGGAAGCCTAAGGGGGAGTTTTCGATGATTGACACAGGGAATGATTTTTCTGTAATCTGATTCATCAATGATGAAGATCTGAGCCATTTGCTGAACGATGATCCATGGATTATAGGGGAGAGTTATCTGACTATTCAGAGATGGTGTCCAAATTTTATAGCTTCGGAGGAGAAGTTGAAATTTGTGGCTGCTTGGATTAGAGTTCCAAACCTGGCTATGGAACATTTTGACAAGGAGGTCCTTTATGAAATTGGGACTTCTCTGGGTAAAGTGTTAAAACTCGACAGAACAACAAGTGCTGCCTCTAGAGGGAAATACACGAGACTTTGTGTCGAGCTTGACATCACAAGGCCTCTAACTTCAAAAATCTGGATGGAAGGGTGATACTGGAGAGTTCAATATGAAGGCTTGAGGATGATATGTTTTGAATGTGGCAAAATAGGCCATGTGAAGGAGCAATGCAAAAAACCCATGTCAACTAATTCTAAAGCTGAGGTATCTAATGATGCTTCCCCTGAATCAATTACCAAGCCTGAGAATCATGAAGATTTTGGAGAATGGATGGTTGCAAAAAGGAATAACAGAAGGCGAAACATGAAGGATGGCACGGCCCAGAGAAAGGATGCTTCGTCGGAATCGTAGGTTGCTAAGCAGGCGCCGGGTGGTTCATTGGAGTCTTCTGCCGGAGCTTCTAGGCCATACCAGTCTAACTCGACTCAACAGAATATTCCTTCCAAGCCGGTTCAGATCGGGTCGAGTGCAGTGGGTTCCCGGTTCCAAGTCCTGGAGGAAGTCACGGATCATCAAGACTAATCAATTGTCACGGAAATTCAGGGGTCGGATAGCAGCAACATTAAACTGCAAATCAAAGAAACCATAACAACGCAATTACAGGGAGACAAGAATGGGAAGGCTCTAGCGAAATCAAATACGCTCAAAAAACCTGTGAAAGGAAAGGATCAATCAGGGAGGGAATCACGTCTAATCAAAAACATGGGAAACAAAAATATGGAAACTTCGAAGGAGAAATCTACTGGATCAGGCAAGGATGCCCCGAAGGAGATATCAATTAGGAGCTTGATAGCCAAAAATAAGGATAAGGAGAAAGTGAGCGGGTCAAATGATATAATGGGAGAGGAAATTATGGATAAGAAAATAACAAGAGAAAGGAAGGAAGATATTGTAGGAGAATCAGGCAAAGATTCAGGCAAAGATATTTTCCTTAGGCCAGCATGGCAAAACATTTTCCCAAGCAAAGATAAATACCCTGCGTTACTCCCTTATAACGACAATAATCTCACGGCTAAGCAAATTGTCCTCAAATACTCTAACGATCCGCCAGTAAGCAATGACGGGCCAGTGGAGAAAGCTGGTTCCTCCTCTCGCTCCGAGGGTAGGGACGATCCGGTTATGGACGCTAGAATGGAGGATGCTCATCAAGAAATGCAACGAGGAAGCTCTGGGACGCCCAACGGCATACAAGATAGAGATGCCACATTGGTCGATAGCGATGGCAAACAACCTAGATAGGTGGTTTGTTGAAGATCAAAATCTCTATAATCTGTTTATTATGTTAGTTCCAAACATTAATATAATAACGTGGAACGCCCAAGAGGCGGGAAGCCGTGATTTTCTTCTTGCTTTGAAGGATCTTATTCGTCGCCATGATCCGGCTATCTTGGTGCTCTTGGAGACAAAGATCAGTGGGAGTCAAGCGGACAAGGTGTGTGATAGGATCGGATTTGATGGGAGGATTCGGTCTGAAGCCCGGGGTTTCAAAGGAGGGATTTGGGTGCTCTAGAGGAAGGACATAGTCAAGATTGATTCAATTGAGATTCACAATCACGTGGTTTCTGTTAAAGTGAACCGGACTGGCGAGGCGGATTGGTTATTCTCGGCCATCTATGCTGATCCTAACCGGTCAAATAAAGTGGCTCTTTGGAACAGGCTAATGGAGTTCAAGGAATCTGTTGATAGCCCCTGGCTGCTCATGGGCGACTTCAACGAAACCAAAGAGATGGAGGAAAGAACCGGTGACTCGGAGGAGCTTCGAAGAAGAACGAGGAAGTTCAAGCGCTGGATCGATGAACAAATGGAGTTACTGGACTTGGGGTTCACTGGCCCGAAATTCTCTTGGCATAGGGGCAGGGATCCGTCTACTAGTGCTGGGGGTAGGCTCGACAGGGGCCTTTGTAATGTGGAATGGCGGGAGATGTTCGAGAATGCGGCTATCAAGCATTTACCTGCCATTCAATCTGATCATTCGCCTTTGCTGTTATCTGTGAGTGGATTTGAGGAGCAGTCCATGTTATCAAAACCATTCCGATTCCAAGCAGCATGGCTTACTCACTGTGAGTTCCAATCTTTTTTGGTTAATCACTGGGAGAAAGGTATGCCCCTCTGCTCCTCTCTTTCGAATCTAGCGGTGCAGCTTAATGATTGGAATAGGGAGGTTTTTGGCAATCTGTTCCGTAGGAGGGATAGGCTGTATAGAAGGATCGAGGGTATTCAACGTGCTCTCTGCAATCATGCTTCTCGTGGGCTAATTGAGCTTGATGGTCGTCTTCGGAAACAGCTTGCGGTGGTATTGGATCAAATCAATATTTTCCGGGCTCAGAAAGCGAGATCCGATGTTCTTTTGGAAGGGGATAGGAATACTCGCTTCTTCCATGCTAGTACAGTGGTTAGAAGACGCCATAACAGGATCGATGGCCTCATCAACAATGAAGGTGAGTGGGTTTGGGATCAAGTTTCTTTGCAGCTAATGGCAACTGATCACTTGCGCAGGTTGTATTCGGAGGAGTCCCCTGATGATGCCCCATTTGATATCCCTAGGGGAAGATTTCCGGCTTTGTCGGAAGAGGACTTCGATGCTTTGAGCAGGAGGTTTAGCGCACAGGAGATCAAAGAGGCGCTGGATTCCATGAGTCCTTTCAAAGCTCCGGGGCCGGATGGTTTCCACGCCGTGTTTTATCAACGAAACTGGTCTCACATCAAGGAAGAGGTGGAGAAGGCCGTTCTCGATTTTCTTGAAGGGAAAGGGGCGCCGGAGAAGCTCAACGAGACTCCGATTGTTCTGCTGCCTAAGGTAGAGAATCCAAAATCAATGAATCAGCTTCGCCCGATCAGTTTGTGCAACGTAGCTATGAAAATTGCTACTAAAGCAATTATGGCTCGGCTGAAGCCGGTGATGAGTCGCATTGTGGCTCCTTCACAATCAAGCTTTGTTCCTGGGAGGCAAATCAACGATAACATTGTGATTACAAAGGAGGTGATGCACTCTATGAGGGAAGCCCGAAGTAAGCCTTTCACGGCGATCAAAATCGATCTCGAAAAAGCTTATGATCATGTGCGCTGGGCTTTTCTTCATGATACTCTGGGAGAGGCCAGGCTTCCAAGTGATCTGATCAAGGTGATAATGGAAAGTGTGACCACGAGCTCCATGAAAGTCCTGTGGAATGGAGGCGTTGGGGATGAGTTCAAACCGAGTCGGGGTGTTCGGCAAGGAGATCCAATCTCCCCATATCTATTCGTACTTTATATGGAGCGTTTGGGTCATATAATTGACGAGGTTGTTGATGCAGGGGCATGGAAACCTATATGTCTTTCAGAGGGAGGGCCTGAAATCTCACACCTCTTTTTCGCGGATGATCTCATTCTCTTCGCTGAGGCTTCGGAGGAGCAGATGGATATCATTCAGTTCTGCCTGGATAAATTTTGCAAGGCTGCTGGGGCCAAGATTAACTTCCAAAAATCAATGATATGCTTCTCTAATGGTACGTTGGAGGATATGGCGACCCGGATAAGTGTTCGTGGAGGAATACCAATGACTGAAGATATTGGTATGTATCTTGGAGTTCATATGTCAAAAAAGAGGGAGTCCAAGGAGAACTACCGCCACATCATGGATAGGGTGAAGACGAAGCTGGCTGGATGGAAGTCAAGAACGGTCTAGCTGGCAGGTAGAGCAACTCTTGCTAAATCCGTCATTGCCTCCATTCCTTATTATTCAATGCAAACCATCAGCTTGCCCTTACATGTGTGTGATGATGTTGAAAAGAAAACTAGAGGTTTTGTTTGGGGTTCTACAGATGAGAAGAAGAAAGTCCATCTCATCAAATGGGAAACGTTGAAAAGATCCAAGGAGGATGGCGGTCTTGGAATGAGGAGCATGAGACAAGTCAACTCGGCTTTCATGGCTAAGATGGGGTGGAGACTCATGACGGATTCCAATTCCCTATGGTCGCGAGTCGTTAGGGGCAAGTACTATAATGGGCGTCAAGACAGGGATATGTTCCAGCGAAAGGGTGGAGCGTCCAACCTTTGGAATGGAAATGTGAAGGCTAAGGCTCCCTTGTTGTAGGGAGTTAAGACGAGAATTTGAGACGGGATGAAAACTCTGCTCTGGGATCATGTTTGGGCTGTCGATAGACCTCTGATCGAGATCGCCACTGAAGTGGTTTGTGATGAGGACATAGGCAAGACTGTGGCTGAACATTGGTGCAATGGTGGCTGGAAGTTGGAGTACTTTGCCCATCTACTGCCGTCTAACGCCGTGGAAGAAATTGCCAATCTCAAGGTTGTTGAAGAGGGTGTAGGTGACAACTTCTTCTGGAAGCCCGTGGCCTCTGGGAACTTTAATCTCAGATCGGTGTTGGAGATCATCAAGGACGAACCAAATGCTGAAAGAGAGTTGATTTGGAAGAAAATCTGGAAGCTGAACGTGACGGAAAGAGTGAAGACGTTCCTTTGGCTGGTTGCTCATGACTCCATCATGTGCAATGTCAATAGGCGCCGGCGTCGTTTATGTGTGAATGACAGTTGTGATGTTTGCAGTGGGATCCCGGAATCAACGCTCCACGTTTTAAGGGATTGCGTCAGGGCTAAGTAGGTTTGGGAAAACCTTCTAATTGACAGCAGGAAAGGGACTTTCTATGCCAACAGCTTGAAGGACTAGTTATTGCACAATCTCAGTGGGGAAGGAAATTGGCCTTGCAACTTTGCCTATGGAGTTTGGTGGAATTGGAAGTGGAGGAACGAAAGAGCTTTCGATGTTCAACCAAGTTTCCATGGGGAGAAGCATAGCTTTGTTCTCCAAAGGGATAAAGAGTATATTGAGGCCGAGAAAATCAGGAAACGGGCGAGCAGCAGCTCTACGCTGTCTCACTGGACGAGGCCGGAGGAGAATTAGCTGAAACTCAACACAGACGGTTCGTTTGTGGAAGGCAATGCTCATGTCAGTGCTGGCGGGCTTATTAGGGATGCTAACGGGGATGTCGTCCGGGCATTTGCTGTCAAGATGGCTGGAAGATCTACAATCAAGGCCGAGCTCTTGGGCCTTTGGAAGCGGCTGGAAATTGCCTTTGAACTTGGAGTTATTAAGCTGCTAGTTGAGACGGACGCCTTGGAAGTGGTCCAAGCAATTGCTGATGAGAATGGGAGGCCGAATGACTAATGGGAGATGATATCAAGCTGCAGGAAGCCAATTGGAGATATGAAGTGGACGGTTAAGGTCAACCACATTGCTCGTACCGCTAATCAAGCGGCGGACTGGATGGCTAGTTTTAGTGATGAATGTAATGGTAATTTAGTTATTTTCAATGATCCTCCTGTGGGTCTTGTGTCATTCATGGAAATAGATTCCTGGATGAGCACTAATATGTAATCGTATTATGATTAAATAAAACGGGTTATAGCCCTCCTTTTAGATAAAAAAAAAATGGTAACGACCATTACTTCTATTTAACCTTTTGACAATTTGCATAAATATTAAGACAAGTTCATCTTTAGTAATTAAAATACCCTTATTAAATCATCACTAATGTAATTAAATCTCCTTAGATACTATGAACTTTACAACTTTCATTACTTTAATTAACAAATTACTTAAGGATAAATTTGCAAGGTATTGGACAAAGAAAGACTAAAAGACCAAATAAAAGACAGATATTTGAGTCTAAAAGACCAAATAGAAGTAGACGGAGAGATTATACAATAATTAACAAGAAGATAGCAATAAATAACTTATCTCATAAGAGTGATTTCATACCACATTAATAAGAGTAATAAATAATCATGAAAACTAATATTTTACCTGCTCACAATAACATAAATTAAGACAAGACGACAATGGATTAATTGTTTTATTCGAGTTACAACGTAATTTTCAACACAATCCGATAAATAATCTATTATCTTGCTACCAAATTTTCTATCGCTCTATTGACCCAAGTGTATTTACAAAAGATATATAATTAAATTTTCTTAACTAAATTTCATAAAATCTATGTACAAAAGATATATAATTAAAAATAAATACAATTATTAAAATTAAATAAACTAATATGATCTTCTGAATATAAAAATAATTTTATTTTAATAAAACTATGATCTTTTCTAGAAATATTTTTTATAATGTTTGTAAACAATTGGTGGAACCTCTAAAATCCTTAAATAGTATCCTTAAAAAAGGTTACCAAACCTATCAAATACAATATTATGAAATCATATCTTTGATGGGGGAAAATAGTAATATATAATATCAAAGTAATATTATAATAAATATTTATAAAATAGGAAATTTTTTTAATATTTATAAAAAATAATATTAAAATATTATTTCAATAAGACTTATTGATAAAGCAATTATTCAATTCTTGGATAAAAAAAGATATAACTCCATAAATCTTTGTTTGCATAAGAAAATTATGTTGTGATAGAGATCATATATCATCCAAATACATCTCATAAGTAATAAATAAATAAATAATAAAATCTGAAATAATGGTTTTGTTTGGACAAATTTAAATAAAATCTGAAATAATTTTTTTAGTTAAATCATAATCGTCTCTTCAAGGTACGAGCACTAAAAATAGTTATTGTTTGGATTCAACGTGAATGTATGAAGTATATTACTCAATATTCCCCATTTACATGTAACATTTTCAAAAGAATATATATTTTATTAAAGAGGGACCAAAATGTTTTAAGCTAAAATTAGGTTAAAAAAAAAGTTTATATAATTTTCTTAAAGATCTTAAACAGACTAAATCCTTTGTTATAAAGGATCATAACTAAAACATAAATTGAAACTCTTGTCTTAATTAAAAGGGTTATGATCAAGTGAGAATGACTCTTTAAGAGAAAAATAAGAAAAAATGTCAATCACACTTTACACGTGTGGTTGATCCATGCGGCGCGCACTGTGCGAAAATAAATTTTTTTTTTACCTTCGTAGTGTGAGTTTCGAAAAATGATTATGTAGTCCAATACAATATGACTGCGTATACATTTTCACTGTACACCATATTACATGTGAAAAAAGTCATACACAATTAAGTATAAGCATGCATAATCGTGTTAAATACAAATGCACAGTCATGTTATGTGAAAATACGTAGTCATCTTATATGAAAAATGACAAAGTCATTTGTCAATTACACACTTATATATATGGTAAAAGATCACACACAATGAGATAGAGAGCATGCATAGTCATGTTATTTGAAAATGCACAGCCATGTTAAAGGAAAATACACATTCACTTTATATGAAAAAGACTTAGTCATTTGTGAATTACATGCCCGTATGGAAGTTTTCACACGCAATGAGATATTGAGCATGCACAATCATGTTATTTGAAAATGCACAACCATGTTAAGGGAAAATGCACAATCATCTTATATGAAAAGGACACAATCACTTATCAATCACACACTTGAATGAAAAAAACTCACATACAATGAGATATACAGCATGCATAGTGATAGGTCTTAAACCTATACCGCAAGTATACGGTTCGGTTGTACTAATATCAAGGTGTCGAACTTATGTAGTAGAGATCGTACATCTACGTTTAATATGAACATGCACGTTCAATGCCACATGATGCCACAATCTCGGGTTGTAGTAATACGAAAGCTACCCGCTAGTTTGTTTTTTCAATTACACACTTGTACGAAAAAAAACTCATACACAATACAATTTAGATCCTGCACGTTCATATTAAACGTAAATGCACATTCGTTTCATTTGAAATTAAACAATCAAGTTAAGAGAGAATACACAATCATTCTTGTCTTATTCTACACACTCATTATTACACTTACAGGAAAAATTCCACACAATACGGTCAGGAACATGCACATTCATATTAATCAAAACCACATAGTCATGTGATATAGAAACAAACAGTCAGGTTAAGTGAAAGTACAAAATCATTTTTTACATTTTGTCTCCGAAAACGTAAAAAAATAAAAATTAAAGACATACATGATCTAGCAGATCTCAGCTCGCGGATCTCAGTCACTTGTTACAGTCATTTGTTACATTTGTTCACACATGCACGAGATCTCAACTCTCCATATAATGCGATCTAGCGGATCAGATTCATTCTCATTTCTCTCCTTAGATTTTGTTCTCACATGATTCATTCCCTAACTAAAGACATACCCGATTCGAGAGATCCTACTAATAATATTATGTTAAAACTCTTTGGGTTCAATCGGTTTACAAAATTAAAAACTTTAGCAACCATAAATGTATTTTAATCAAGCGACTTGTGAAATGGATGGCTGACTCGGCTAAAGTCGTCGTGCCAATATCAAAAATAAAACCCTAAACTAACAACCTTAGTATAGCATGCAAGCAGGGGTCGAACCCAAGAGAATCAAGTTTCTTATGCAGTTTTAGTTCTATCACAGAGCACAAACAAGGGGAATTTCAGAGAGGGTTGTTATCAATATTTAGAGAGCAGAGTTCATTCAAACATTATTTAGAGAGCAGAGTTCATTCAAACAATCCTTACAATCAATCGATCATCAATTCATCCACTTCTTTATGTTCCTAGGTTAAATAAAATCCTTATCTTAATTATTCACTAGTCCACGATCCTAGCGAAACTATGATATGAACAAGAACGCTTAATCAAATCATGCAATGAATACAAGGATAAGAGGAAATTGAATCATGCAATCAAGCTACGAGTCTCATGCATAAAACAACCATTGAATACTCTTCTCTAACCTAGTCCATGATCTTAGATAAGAGTTGTTTCGAGAATAGGAAAGATGCATAAACAACAACCAATCCTAATTCAAACAATAGATCTAAGTCAATTAAACAAGTTGATCAGGCTTATAGAATCAAACAAAGATCATGGGATGAAGCACAAGAATATCAATAAAGACCTAGGGATAAAGAACTTACCAGAATTTTAAGATTTCATAATAAGGCTTCCCTGATTGAATAAACCCGAAAGAAGATTAATTCTCCATAATACAAGAGAGCTAAAACAATTAATTGAAAGAAAGTTGGATAACAAGATGATAAGATACCTAAAACCTAGGGCAAGGCTCTCCTTATATAGACCCAAGGAACAAGTTCCCCGAATCAAATAAGGTAAGAGACAAAGATAAGAAAAAGTAAACAAGATAGAAAAACGTGTCGCTTGGATCTGGCACAAACCGCGCCCGCGCTTCGGAAAGCGCGCCCGTGATTATGTCGGGTTTCGGCTCCTTAGGTCGGCTTCTACCATCCACACGGCCTATGTGGCGCGCCCGCGGCCTTCGGGAGATAGATCGGTCATCCTCTGCACAACCGCGCCAACGGTTTTGGAACAGGGGCGACACTTCACTTGAATCTTGGCCTGAAAACTCTCATATCTTTACATCTTGTGTCTTCGGTCTTCATTTTACAATTAATTAAGCTCAAAGTCTAACCTAAACACACTCAACAAAGCCCTAAAATACAAGAGTTAACATATACTAAAGAGAGCATATCAATGGCATACGTTCAGTTTTTAAACGATCATAACTTTTTTTTCGGATGTTTGATTGGAGTGTAGAATATATCAAATCACAAACCTTGACAAGAGGAATGTATATATCTAAAATAATTCAGATTTGAGGGATCATGACCTCTATTTTCCCTAAGGTAGCTTCCCTTTGAGGAAGGATTAGAATTTTACTAGTGGTACCCGATCATGCTATACATGACTATGACTCACGTTTCATATTTTAATTTCTTTTATTATAAATAGGATATTAATAAGTCATAACATATAATGTAAATTTTAACATATGAATTTGTTATTTTCTCTAGATAAAAAAAAAGAGATTGGACAGAGTACTAGTTAGTGAATGTATACTACAGTGGTTTCCAGAAATTCGAACACACAATCATGCATTCACTTCATCAGATCATTGTAAAATATCGATTGAATTCACGAACGATCATATCAGCAAGGCATCCCCGTTTAAGATGGAGAAAATGTGGATGCAAAGAAAAGATTTTCGAAATGTTGTAAAACAAGCATGGAGAGTGGACTTTCGGGGTTCGTATATGTTCCAACTCATGAAAAAAACGCAGTTACTGAAGACTCACTGCAAGCAATGGAAGAGAAGAACATTTGGAAATACATTCGAACAACTTAAGGAAATAGAGGACACTCTTCTTGAGATTCAGAAGCAAATAACAACATCGCCACAACCAGCAATTATCCAGAAACAAATTAGAATTCTAAATAAAAAGGAATGTATACTAAATTTTCACAGAACATATTGGAAACAAAGGGCAAAAACAAAACATATCAAGCTTGCGGATTCCAATTCAGGGTACTTTCATAAAATAGCAGTAGGAAGACGAAACCGTAAGATTATAAGATCAATAACGTCGTTTGAAGGCACACAAATAGTAGGAGAGGAGAACATTTGTCGAGAAATCATAAATGAATTCTGTAAGCGATATAAAAAAGAGCCGATAGACACCACGATGTTGGAAGAGTACCTCACGCTAGTAGAAAAGGAAATATCCGAAGAAGACAATAGAAGACTTATTAACCCAGTAACTAACGAGGAAATAAGGAATGCAGTCTTTCATATTGGATCGGATAAGTCTCCAGGTCCGGATGGAATGATTGCAGAATTCTATAAGAAATATTGGGATATTGTGGGTCCTTCAGTTATTAAGGCGGTCAAAGGTTTCTTCCACTCTTATTGAAGCAAAGCAATCATACATTTATATCACTTATACCGAAAACAGACAACCCGACGACAACCAATCACTATCGACCCATCAGTTTATGTACCACGATTTACAAAATTATAGCAAAAATTCTAACAGAGAGACTGAAAATGGTTATGTCTAAGATAATTCACCCAATGCAAGGAGCCTTTGTAGCAGGTCTATCAATACATGACAATGCTCTTATTGCACATGAAATATTTCATTCCTTCAGAGGAAGTCAGGCTAAAGATGGGTGGATGGCGGTTAAATTGGATATGGAAAAAGCATATGATTGGATTGATTGGCATTTCTTACTTCGGGTGCTTAACCAGTTTGGTTTTGATAAAAAGTTTATTGAATGGATCCAGAAGTGTGTATGTACAATATCATATGCAGTACTAGTAAACAGTGGACCCACAAAACCCTTTACACCGGAGCGAGGAATTAGACAAGGAGATCCATTGTCACCTTACCTATTTGTAATCCGGGCTGAGATTCTTGCAAGAAACCTTCAAAAAGTAAGTGAGAGCCCGAAACCTTTGATTGGATTCCCAATAGCACGTGGAGGAACACGAATACCATTTTTAGCATTTGCTGACGATATGATAATCTTTGCTAAAGGAACTCAAAATGCGTGCAATGAGATGAGAAGAATCATTGAAAACTACTGCGCAATATCAGGACAAAAAGTTAATTACCACAAATCAGCATTTCATACATCCAAAAGAGTGGATAGCCAACAAAAACAACATATTAAACAGACAATGGGAATTAGTACAATGACGAATCTAGAAAAATATCTTGGGTGTCCGATTATCAATGGAAAAATAAATAAGGAAATGTTTCAAGACACGATAGGAAATACACAACGACAACTGACTAAGTGGAAAGCTAATTCGTTATCTCAAGAAGGACGTTCGGTTTTAATAAAATCGAATCTGGCAACGAAACCAAACTATTTAATGCAAAGCTTCATGCTACCTAAATACATAAATGACGAAATTGATATAATTAACAGGAGTTTTTTATGGAATAAGGACAGACAGTATAAACCGTTGATAGGTTGGGACAGGATATGCAAACCAAAAATGTGTGGGGGACTAGGAATTAGAAAAGCGGGCGACATGAACAAAGCCCTTCAAATGAAGTTGTTATGGAAAATCCTGACAAATCAAAACAACATTTGGGTAAGAATCATTACGGAAAAGTACTTAAGAGGGCATACTCTTACAACCTATGAAGTCAAGCCCAACTCATCATGGCAATGGAAACAATTAATGAAACTAAGACCGGAATTTCAAGAAGGCCTCAAATGGCAATTAGGCAATGGGAAAGCGATTAATTTCTGGATAGATAATTGGGTTTTTCAAGAACCGCTTCTAAACTTTGCTATAAGAAATAATGCAGAAAATGAGCAATTGAAGGTTGAACACTTCATTACACCCGAAAAAAATTGGAAAAAGAATGAATTGCTTCAGATTGTTCCAAGTAATGTAGTAGATAAGATAATTGCAATCCCGATTCCGAGAAACGACATAGAAGACCGAATTGTATGGGCACAAAGCAAGAATGGGTGGTTTTCAACGGCATCAGCGTTAAGCCTAATAACTAAAGAAAGCTTGATGAATCCCAATCCGAATAATTGGATATGGAAATTGGATACCTACCCGAAAGTAAAGAACTTCTTGTGGAAAATCGATATGAATGGACTCCCAACAAAGCAGAGATTGAGTGAAAAACAGGTTGCAGTCCATCCTGGTTGCCTAATGTGCAATAGTTTACATGAGGATTCGATCCATCTAATGATCAAATGCCCCCACACATTAAAGATCACAAAAAGTATAAATGCAAATACTGAACATACTCTCCGAAACTATAGCCCATCACTTCACAACCCAAGAAATAACCTTTTGGATATGAGGAATATTCTTGGGAAGAAAGAGTTGACAGAATTAGCAGTTGTTTGGTGGAGTATTTGGCATCAAAGAAATAAACTTGTATTCCAACAAGCAAATAATGAAGTGATTCAAGACCTAAACCTATATATTAGAACCCAGTTAAGACAATGGAAACAAGCTAAAAAGTGGCAAGAGGACGAAGAAAAGGACCTTAAGAAATGTCCTAAGGACAGAGTGGTAGGAAGAAGGAAACAAAGTAAATGGAAAAAACCGAGACATGATTTTTCAAAATTAAATTTTGACGGATCCAGGTTGAACAATGGGAACTCGTTAGGTGGATCGATAATTAGAGATTTTAATGGGAGCCCAATAAGTGGGACTGTGAACAGATATGGGAATGTGTCAGCTCTCGTGTCAGAAGCCTTGGCTTTGCGTGATGGAATCGATGAGGCAAAAAATAGAAGGATACGAAAGTTAGAAATTGAAGGAGACAATCTAACAGTGATCAAAACCGTGCAAGGACATAAAAGTTATCCGTGGGAAATAGAGAGAATTATTGCGGATATTATTATATCTCTTAAAGAATTTGAGATAGTTAAACTTTCTCATGTGGATAGACAATGTAATACTGTGGCCGATAAAATCGCAAATCTGGGCCACAGTCTCCCATGGGAAGTAATTTGGAACCACCATGAGCTTTTAGCTCTCATCCGAAAGGATGCTCTAGGCTTCCCTACTTAAGTAGGATTCCTAATTCTCACCAAGTCGAAAAAAAAAAAAAAAAGAGATTGGTTTTTAGATTTATACTACCACTTGTATCAGTTTATACAAAATATAAAATCACATTCTAATTATAGAATAATCTAGTAAATAAAGTTCACTTAACTATTTTTTATCCTCTAAAACTTGTCTCTAATGATTAATAGTATATATCATTATCCATATTATCACAATTTTGAGACATTATTAGTTAATATGAAATAAAATATGATGTTTTAATTGACTTTGTTTTGATTGACCTAATATATTGATTTTATTACTGTAATTTATTAATACGAGATGAAATTACTATGACTTGTTAATTAAATAAAAAATAAAAAAATAAAAAATGCGTCCAACGTTGTTGGGACGCTATCAAGGACGCTTGCGTACTTGTTAGTGTGCCCACAAACCGTCCCTTAGTTTTGATATGACAAACTCACTTTGATTCTAATAAATTTGTCCAAGTGTTCAGGAATGCCAGTGACTAAAAGGACAACAAGTGTATGGACGTCCCTGAGGCTAAGGGACGCTAGCTAGCAGGAAGTAAGGACCAGCGAAGTGACTACTTGAGCAAGGACGCAGTCCCAAGCAAGTAGGAACGCGAGCTTCAACTCTCAGAGCGTCCTTACTCATCAGCCGACAGGATGACATCACTCGACAACATTTGATCATCCGGGACACGTAGAGACCGATCCTGTAGCAGAGTTCATCACCACGTGGAGGCAGATCCTGTAGCGGAGTCCATCACACACTGCTGGATACAGGAAGCTTTCCTCATCACCGCCATACTACGTGGAGGAAGATCTTGTAGCCACGTACACGAAGGGCATGATCGTCCCAGAAAAATGACGCCCATCCCAAGTCCTATAAATAGCCCCAAGGCATTTATTGTGACGCCAACGCTTTCAGAGAATATTCAGAGAATCAGAGAGAAAGCGACCTCGATCAAGAACACGAAGAACAAGCTTAGAACTCCTCTAGACTTAGTGTTTGATCGAGAGAAAAGTTGTAACCAAAGCCAAAACCGTTTGTAACCCAGAAAAACAAAGAAAAGAGAGAAGTCCTACGAAGTACTGTAGGACGTTGGGATAGAGTCCTTTAGAACATTAAGCTCACTTAAGTTGTAGGCTTAAAGGAGTCCTTTACTAGTGGACTTAAGATGTACACTAAGTGCCAGAGAAGTGTAAAGAACTCGCTAGTACAACTGTAAGGACGCTTAATAAGAAAGAAAAAATCTATTCAAAAATCCTCCAAGGAGGTAGAGGTTTACATTCAAGGACTACTTGGTCTTGAGTGGTTCCTCTATAAATCACTGTGTTCCATACTTGTTAAGTTCACCTATTTAGTTTCATATTTCTACTGCACAACTTAAAGACGCCCTTATACTTAGTAAGGACGCCTCACTCTAAGGACGCCTTTACCCAAGTAAAGGACGTCCCTCTCTATACTAACGATCCAACAATTGGTATCAGAGCAAGCACTCTAGATTTTTGTTGAGTTACAGGTGACAATGGACATGGAACCGATTGGAATCTCTAGCGTGAAGCCTCCGCGCCTGACGGACGACAACTTCAATCGCTGAAAAATCAGATTTGAGAACTTTGTAAGGATTCAGAACTATCAGTGCTGGAGAGTGATCAAGTTTGGTGATCTCAAAGTTCCCGCTGGAAAGGAAGATAAGGAAGATGAATGGGGTCCTGATGAATTTAAGCTGATGGAAACCAATGCCAAGGCAATATGCTTTCTACAGACGTCCCTCTGTGAAAGGGACGTCACCAGAGTGAGTAACTTGCCCACAGCTAAGCAACAGTGGGAAGCTCTTGAGAAGTACCACGTAGGAACTACTAAGATGAAAGAGGACGTCCAGCTAGAAGTGAAGAGAGACTTCTATGCTTTCAGAATGCTGCCAAATGAAACGGTCAAGGACTACTCCTACCGCTTTGAAGCTCTTGTCACCAAATTGAAGAATTTGGGAATCCCAGATGCTGAAATCTCAATGAGGAATAAAGTTCAAGTGGTTATTGATGGATTAACTGGAATCTGGAACTTTGACAGAACTACCTTCAAAGAGAATCAAGCCAGCAAGACTCTTGATATGGAAGAGATCTATGGGAAGCTAAGGCAGTATGAAGCAAGAAGGAACGCTGACATGGCTGAGCTAGGACGGAACCCTCAAGCAGATCTTGCTTTGGCTTCAACAACACTAGAGTACGCAGAGTACCTTCGTCGGCAAAGAGATCTAGCTTTGATGATGAACGCTAAGACAATAGAACACCGTGAGAATGTGCGCGTTCAAACTTTGAAAGAAAATGAAAGCAAGTCAAAAGAACAACTTGATGAAGAGGAAGAACTTGCTCTCTTGCACAATGCTCTCCGTTCCTGGGGTAAAAGAAACAAAGCTTTCTCAAAGTCAAAAATGCCTTACAAAAAGGAGAGTCCCAAGTACACCGAGGCAGAAATGAAGGAGCTTACTTGTTACAAATGCAACAAGAAAGGACATTTTGCTAAGAAGTGTACCTCGGGAATGTCTTCCAAAGATATGAAGAAGAAAGCTCTCATAGGTGCGTACGCAGCTGCATGGGACGATCTCAGTTCTGATGATGAAGAACCTGCAGACCAAGTCGCATACATGGCTATGGAGGACGCTTCAGGTGTTGAAGAGAACGCCTCAGAAAATGAATAAGAGGTAACTCACGATTTCATGATAAGTTCCTTAGAAAAATGTTCAAAGCCTAAGCTTATCAAACTCATTGCTAAAATCATGCAAGAAAGCTATGCTATGAAGAATATAATGGATGAACTTGAGGATGAAAACATAATAGTTAAATGTGAGAACTGTTAAATAGTGTCTTTACAACTAGAGTCCTCTAGTGAAGAGAACAAATCCCTAAAAACTGAAGTCATGTGTCTCAAGCTTGAGAACGCTAAGCTTAGGGAAGAAGTTAAAGTTTTAGGAAAGAGTCCTATTACTGAAGAAGTCAAACCTGTAGTTTTCGTCCCTGCTAGAAGAGGACTAGGATATGAGTCGGACACTAAGAACTCTCTCCCTAGTGATTTTGAAGCTAGCAAGACCTCTGAGCTAGAACTTGAAAGAGAGAAAACTAAGAACCTTCTTGAACGCATTAGAGTCCTAGAGAGTGGAGAAAAGGGCCAAAAGGACTACTACACTGACTCCACTAGTCATAGGATCTATAAGAAAATTGCTAAGGGGGAAGGCTCTAAGGTTTGCAATCCACAAAAATGGAAGAAAACAGAATTCAACGTCCTAACAAGAAATATTACCTTGGTAATTACTACAGGACGTGCTGGTACTGTGGACAAGGTGATCATTTTAAATATGATTGTGTTAAGCTGAAGGAAGACATTGAAAATGGAAAAGCTGCTAGGACTAACAATGAAAATGTTGAGTCCGACCCTAAGGAAAATGTTAGGCGTCCTAGACGTTTTAGAAGCTCATTTAGAAAGCATGCTACGTCCAATGATGTTAATATAAATGATTACATGCCAGAACCAGAGCTCTTTTATTGTAACGAACCAGGTAAGGAGCACCTTGCCTGGGTCGTCAAAAACTAACTTTGTTTTGACAGGTGGAAGTGAGAGGACGCCCGTGGATCATTGATAGTGGCGCCTCAAATCATATGACAGGAAGCCAGATCCATCTCACTTCTATCCAAAATTGTGCCACGGGAGGAACTGTCTTGTTTGGCAATAAGGGCAAGGGAAAGATCAAAGGGACGGGAACTACTATTCTAAATTCGTCCATCAAAGCATCTAATGTGAGTCTTGTTGAAGGACTTGGCTTCAATCTCTTGAGTGTCTCTCAAATGTGTGATCAAGGTGAAAACCTAGTCACATTTGACTCAAAGGAGTGCCTTGTTATCAACAAGAAATCAAACAAAGTTGTTCTCAAAGGAGTACGCCAAAATAATGTCTACATCTTCAACCAAGAGTTCAAGCCTGCTACTGAGTTGTGTCTATCTGTTTCAAAGGAGGACGCTGACCTCTGGCATCGCCGTCTTGGCCATGCTAGACTGAGCACAATCCTTAAGCTACACCAAAGAAATCTTGTGAAGGGACTTCCCCGAATTGATCCTGAGAAAGTTGAACAGTGTGAAGACTATACCAAAGGGAAGCAAACAAGAACGTCCTTCAAGTCCAAAAATGAAGTCAGTACGAAGAAGCCCTTGGAACTTCTTCATATGGATCTTTGTTGACCTATGAAGACGCTGAGCTACGGTGGAAAGAGGTACATGTACGTTCTTGTAGATGATTTTTCTCGATTCACTTGGGTTCTTTTCTTGGTGTCAAAAGCATATTGTTTTAACGCCTTTAAAATTTTCATCAAACAAGTGAAAGTTGCTCTTGGGACGCCTCTGAAAGCCATAAGATCAGACCATGGGACGGAGTTCCAAAACTCAAAGTTCCTGGCCTACTGTGATCAACACGGCGTCTCCCATAACTTCTCAGCTCCAAGGACTCCTCAACAAAATGGTGTTGTGGAAAGAAAGAACAGGACGTTGGAGGATATGGCAAGGACTATGCTGCTAGAAAATTGTGTCCCCAAGTACTTCTGGGCTGAAGCTATAACTACTGCATGCTACATCATAAATCGTGCCATGATCCGTCCTCTGCTGAAGAAGACGTCCTATGAGTTATTGAATGGAAGAAAGCCTCGCATTGATTATCTCAGAGTGTTTGGATGCAAGTGCTTTGTTCACAACAACGACAAAGAGAAACTTGGAAAGTTTGACGCAAGGAGTGATGAAGTCATATTCCTTGGGTAATCCCTCACAAGCAAAGCTTATAGAGTTTTCAACAAAAGGACTCTTAAGCTTGAGGAGAGTATTCATGTTGTGTTCAAAGAGAGTTCTTCCCACAAAGAAAAACCAAGTAAGAAAGAACACTCTTCCTCACAACAACAGGACGACTCTGAAGAAGATGTTGAAGTTTGGTCCTCTGGAAAATACTACGTTCCTAAGGATGCCAACACAAATCCAGAAGAAGTCTCAGTGAACGCTCCTAGTGTTGATCAAGGAGTTCCCTCTCGTAGTGAATCTCCATTTCAACAAGATGTAGCCGAATCAAGTCAACAAGGTGAGCAACGCCATGGTGTGGACGCTCTCTCTGAGGGGGAACACACTGAGGACGATGCTCAAGATGAAAGTGATGATTCTGATGGAGAAATTGATCCAAGGTTTGCTCAATTATTCCAAATGGAGTCCTGCTTCTTTAGGGATCACCCAACAACTCAGATTGTCTCAGATATTTCTCAAGGAGTTCAAACAAGGTCAGTTGCAAGCAAGTCCCAAAGTGCAAATTTGGCTTTTTGTACTTTCAATGCCTTTGTGTCTATGGTGGAACCCAAGAACATTAAGGAAGCACTCCAGGACGCTGACTGGATCCAGGCAATGCAAGAAGAACTCAATCAGTTTGAAAAGAACAAAGTTTGGACCCTCGTCCCAAAGGCAAAAACATCATAGGGACGCGCTGGGTGTTTAGAAACAAACTTGATGAAAGTGGACGCGTGTCAAGAAACAAGGCAAGGCTGGTGGCTCGAGAATTCAAGCAAGAGGAAGGCATTGACTATGATGAGACCTTTGCTCCTGTTGCTAGAATTGAGGCCGTCCGTCTCCTTATTGCCTTTGCCGCGCACAAAGGATTCAAGTTATTTTAGATGGACGTCAAAACAGCCTTTCTCAATGGAAAACTCAAGGAGGAAGTGTATGTTGCTCAGCCCCCTGGCTTTGAGGACGCCTCTCATCCAGATCATGTGTACTACTTGGACAAAGCTCTTTATGGACTCAAGCAAGCTCCTCGTGCATGGTACGACAGGTGTGCGTCCTTTCATTTGTCTAATGGTTACACAAGAGGTTCAATTGATAAAACTTTGTTTATTAAGCAAGTTCACAAGGACATTTTGATTGCCCAAGTCTATGTTGATGACATAGTCTTTGGTAGTACTAACATGAAACTTGTAGATGAGTTTAAGTCCTTGATGAGTAGTGAATTTGAAATGTCCCTCATTGGAGAACTCAACTTCTTCTTGGGACTACAAATCAACCAACTCAAGGAAGGGACGCGCATTCACCAACAGAAATACGTCCGTGAGATGGTTGAGAAGTATGGGATGAACACGTCCAAACCTGTTGTCACTCCTTGTTCTCCCAACTCGCGTCTTTACGCAGATGAACAAGGGAAGGACGTTGATCAAAAGCTTTACAGAGGAATGATTGGCTCTTTACTCTATTTGACCGCAAGCCGTCCCGACATCATGTTTGCCATTTGCTTGTGTGCACACTTCCAAGCAAGTCCAAAGGAGTCCCACATGCAAGAAGTCAAGAGAATCTTTCGCTATCTTAAGGGACGCGACGATCTCTGCCTTTGGTACCCAAGGAAGTCGTCCCTCAAGCTTGTTGGCTACTCGGACGCTGATTATGCTGGTCATGTGATTGATAGGAAAAGCACTTCGGGAATGGCACAATTCCTTGGTTCATGCTTAGTCTCATGGGGATCTAAGAAACAGAACTCTGTGGCGCTTTCAACTGCGGAAGCGGAGTACGTTGCTGCTGCCTCGTGTTGTTCACAGGTTATCTGGATCGGATATCAACTTGAGGACTACGGTATCACCCTTGAAACTATTCCCATTCTTTGTGATAATACAAGTGCTATTGAAATTGCTAAGAATCCTGTTTTCCATTCACGCACAAAGCATATCCATATAAGGTATCATTTCTTGCGTGATAATGTTGAACTAGGACTTATTAGTATGGGGCATGTGAGGACTGAAGACCAAATAGCTGATATTTTCACTAAGGCGCTTGATAGACGTCCCTTTGAGCATCTCAGGTTGCTCTTGGGGATGATAACTTTTAAGTAGCAAGTCCCGTTCTACTATTCCCTCAATGATTGGCTATGTCTAGTAGATTCTAAGTGTTTAAGGGCTATCATGCATTGAATTCATATTTGCAAGGACGCTAGTCTAAAACTTCATGTGTTTGCTACTTTGGAACGCCATTCAATTTCTCTATTTGTCTTGAAAAGAGTATCCCTGATCACCCAACCCACATCATAAGCCGAAATGATGGGAACTCTAAGCTTACCCTAGCCGGGAACTCTGCAAAAGCGTCCTATGAGCTTCATATTTTCTTTTACGGGACGTACTTGCTTTGTTCTCAAATGGTTCGCAAGGTGATCACATGGACGTTTGCTCAGATTCTTGGTTTGCTAAAGAGGTAATTGTGTTAAGTTAGAGAGGACGCTAGTCTTGTTCAATGTGGGACGCCAGTTCAGATTTGATAAGATTTGAGAAGAAGTTGAAGCGTCATGAGATTTGAATTTTTGAACGTTTGAACAGAGACAGTTGTAACTGCTCAAATCTTAAATGGGAAGTTTTGCCACGTGTCGCACAAGAATTCAGTACTATTTACCATTTGTGCCACCGCTTCCTCTATATAAGGCCTCAACAGTCTCCATCATTCATTTATTACGCTCAACAAATTCCCTGCTCTCACATTTTCTCTACCCTCTCTCTAAGTTTCCGGCGAGTTTCTCTCACTAAAAAGCAATCAGAACATGTCTTCACTACTGAGGAACGTGGCCGGATCTTCTACCGGTGGGAAGAAGCGGAAACTTATGAAGTCCCACACTATAGAGAAGCCCAGACAAATCCAACTGGACGAATCACTAGTGGACTTCATAAACAAGAAGCCGAAAACTCTCTGCAAGCTGATCAGGGAAAGTATGAACAGGACGACGTCAGAGATGACGCTCAGAAGCGATACAACTATGAGAAGTTCCTTAATAGGTTCGTCCTTCCCTCCCTTCACAATAACAACTACCAAGATCAGCCTGGCAAAATGGCGGACGTGCTTTTCTTCTCTCAGTATGGAGGTGACCATCTCTCAACCCTCCTTGACCTTATCCCAGACTTGCACAATGCCGTCCTACCCGACTTCCCAATGTATCCTAGTGATTCTCCAGCGTTCCACATGCTAGGGAACAGATTGCCAAGTCCTTCTCCCCAACCTCCTCAAAAGAAGCTTTTACCCGCAAAACGCCCTGCTCCCCCAATGTCTCCCCTCTCAAAGTCCTCAAAACCTCTCTCTTCATCTAAAGAAACCCAAATCGTGGACAAGTTCCCCAAAGACTTGTCCGAGGGACACTCCAAGAAACGCCATGACAAACGCCCTCTTAAAAAGGCTAAGTCATCAACCGTCCCCTCCTCAAATTGGCCCATCTCCTCAAAATGCCTGGCCAAACCTTCAAAAACATCCAAGCTTGCTCCTCCTCAACCTTCACTAAAGATTGTACAGCTTCCAACTCCTCCTCCTTCCCCCCAAGCCACAAAAGACAAAGCTCTCATTCCCTACTGTCCTTCACCTTTAAACTTCTCCAACTTCCCTTCTGCCCCAGCTCACATTTCACCTCCTAAGGACCCCGAGACTCCCAGGTCCCGCCGTCCTTCTTCATAGTCTGCACCAGAGGACGCTGAGAGCCGTCCTGCACTTGAGTACACCTTCAAACGCAGAAAAACTGGTGAAGCTCCAAGAGTCCTGGTGATAGAAACTGTTGAGTCCGAGCACATCTCCTCCTCGAGCTCCTCCTCTGAAACTCCTCTTCCAAGAGTAGTAAGCACGGAACTCCTGTCGTTGAGTCCTCCCCATATGTCGATATTACTGGGGACTCCCATGATGAGGCAGAAGGAGTCGAGAATGCTAAAACGGCAAAAGACGTGAGTGTGGCTGAAAATATACAAGTCATTGAGGACGCTGGTTAGCACCAGGTCCCTCAACAAAAGGACGGTGAGCTCAGTCTAGAAGAAGAGCTTGACCGTGATGTTGTAGAAGTCCCACCCTATGACCAATCTCTCCCAATCCTTAACCCTCAACCCATCCCTCAAAACCAACCCTCCCCTCAAATCCAAACAGAATTTCATCTCCTTGTGGACGCTGAGCCTCCAACAGAAAAAGAAACAGACACTCAGGACGCAGGTACGCCGTCCCATGACCAGACTCTCGCTGAAACTGAAAATGCCGCTTCAGGTGGCAATGATGAAAATGTCCAAGGCACAGAGGACGCTGGTGCCAAGGACGGTGAAGAAAATGAGTCTGAGGACGAAGAAGATGATGATGAGGACGATGAATCTGAGTCCCCCAAGCGCAAAGGGAAAAAGAAGAAGGACAATGACGAGCCAGTCAACATTCTCGGTCCCCTGGTTTACTCGGAGGAATGGCTCGCCTCGTTCAACAACAAAGAAGTTAATGAGTTTCTTGATTTGTTGCGCTTTCAAGGCTGGACATTAGTGGGGCCTCAGCTAGCTGAAATTAACAATGATCAGATTAGAGCGTTCTTCAAGCGTCTTCGATTCAAGTCCAAAGACAGTACTCTTCATTTCAAAATTGATGATGAGCCTGCTTCTATCACAGAACGCCAAGTCCGTGCCTTCATGGGTCTCAACACAAAGAAGCCGCCGTCCGATGCTTTAAGTTCTCTACCTGAAAACGGCTTTGAAATGGAGGACGACGAGGAAGTCGAGCTGCTTGAAAGAATATTCTGTGGCAAAAGGCCCTATGGGACTGACAGGGTAACTCATGTCCTTTCTAAGGTCGGGGCGATAGCACATTACTTCATCTGTCGTGCTATACTGCCAAGGCAAGAGAAGAAGTCCGTCGTCCAAACTCAAGATTGCATCTTGCTAGACGCCTTCCTCTCCCACCGTCCCATCAACTTAGCCCGAATCGCAATGCAACATATGGCTAAGTGTGAGAGGAAGAGGCATGCCCTACCCTACCCAGGACTTGTTAAGCTGATCTTAAAGTCTCAAAACGCCTATGATGAGTCTGCTCCTCACGAAATGCTGGGACTGAACTGGGATAAGAAGCGAGGACTGCGTGAGATCAGAAATTCAGAGGAGCTGCCGTCCATCAAGAAGCAGTTAGAGGCTGAGGCAGAAGCTAAGAAGAAAGCAGAGCAAGAACGGCTCGCTCTAGAAGCCGAACAGGAGAGACTTGCTTCTGAGAGTCAAGTGTTAGCTCAAGGTCAAGAGGACGTTGTCAACTATGACGTCCTTGACCAAATGCTCAATGCCAACTCACCTCCTCCAACCTTGCCTCGCATGGACGCCCCCTCTTCTAGTGCTGGTCCCGCTCCAATTCCTCCTCCGGAAAATCCAGAGCTGTACCCGCCTCAAGAACTCATGGCAGCCATCCTCCACAATCAATGCATAATGATCCAAACACTCAAGTAGTCTGCGGAACTACACGAGAAGCTTCTTCAATTCTACCAAGACTCAAGCAGACGTCCTCAGTGATTGCCGTCCCCCATCTTAATCCCTCATAATTTTTGTGCCTTTTCTTCTTTTGTTTCAAACACTTGAAATTTCTGGGTCTGTAATGACAATTATTCTCTCTTTTGCTTGAATGAAAAGTTCCAATGTTTTGCATGCATATTGATTGTTTAAGCGTTCCACTGCTTCTAGTTGTGTTTTTATGCTACCATCCTTATTCACTTGTTATCCTTTTCGATGATGCAAAAAAGGGGAAGTGTAGTTTTGCAGAGATGCGCTATATATTAGTTATCTAGAATAAGCAAGTGTTAAGGGGGAACTATTAGTGAAAGGTCTAAAGAACGCCATGCTAGAATAAACAAGAGGACGCTTAGAAAGTATTCTAGGACGCTACTCTCTCCTTAAATCCAAAAGCTAGAGAATCAAAGGCTGAAAACTTGTACTTTCAGAATTTCTTTTAAGTGTTAGAGGACGCTCCTAAGTTTTCATGAATGCTAAGTTCCAAAGTCAAAAATATTTTGCTAAAGAGTTTGTCATCATCAAAAAGGGGGAAATTGTTAGGACGCTATCAAGGACGCTTGCGTACTTGTTAGTGTGCCACAAACCGTCCCTTAGTTTTGATATGATAAACTCACTTTGATTCTAATAAATTTGTCCAAGTGTTCAGGAACGCCAGTGACTAAAAGGATAACAAGTGTATGGACGTCCCTGAGGCTAAGGAACGCTAGCTACCAGTAAGTAAGGACCAGCGAAGTGACTACTTGAGCAAGGACGCAGTCCCAAGCAAGTAGGAACGCGAGCTTCAACTCTCAGAGCGTCCTTACTCATCAGCCGACAAGATGACATCACTCGACAACATTTGATCATCTGGGACACGTAGAGACCGATCCTGTAGCAGAGTTCATCACCACGTGGAGGCAGATCCTGTAGCGGAGTCCATCACACACAGCTGGATACAGGAAGCTTCCCTCATCACCGCCATACTACGTGGAGGAAGATCCTGTAGCCACGTCCACAAAAAGCATGATCGTCCCAGAGAAATGACGCCCTTCCCATGTCCTATAAATAGCCCTAAGGCATTTATTGTGACGCCAACGCTTTCAGAGAATATTCAGAGAATCAGAGAGAAAACGACCTCGATCAAGAACACGAAGAACAAGCTTAGAACTCCTCTAGACTTAGTGTTTGATCGAGAGAAAAGTTGTAACCAAAATCAAAACCAAAACCGTTTGTAACCCAAAAAACCAAAGAAAAGAGAGAAGTTCTACGAAGTACTGTAGGACGTTGGGATAGAGTCCTCTAGAACATTAAGCTCACTTAAGTTGTAGGCTTAAAGGAGTCATTTACTAGTGGACTTAGGACGTACACTAAGTGTCAGAGAAGTGTAAAGAACTCGCTAGTACAACTGTAAGGACGCTTAATAAGAAAGGAAAAATCTATTCAAAAATCCTCCAAGGAGGTAGAGGTTTACACTCAAGGACTACTTGGTCTTGAGTGGTTCCTCTATAAATCACTGTGTTCCATACTTGTTAAGTTCACCTGTTTAGTTTCATATTTCCGCTACACAACTTAAGGACGCCCTTATACTTAGTAAGGACGCCTCACTCTAAGGACGTCTTTAATCAAGTAAAGGACGTCCCTCTCTATACTAACGATCCAACAAACGTGATTCTAATGGCTTTATATATTACAATAATTTAGAATATATTGATTAGTAGCTATCTTATGATGAAACATAAAATCTCAATTATAATGAGCATGATAATATATAAGTTAAGTAAAGGATAATTAATATAACTTGATATAATATCAAAGATAAAAATAATAATTTATTTAGAAAAAAGGGCTTCCATTTTTAAATTCAAATTTTTAAAATTAGTTTTTACATAATAAAGTGATTATAAAGAAAATTAAAAACATTACTAATAAATCAAAAAGGATAGGTTATCTTTTCAAATTTCAAAATGTTCAAAATTTCTATTACATAAATTCATAATAAAGAAGGTAAATAAATTAATTAAAATTGCATGAACAAAATTTAATTGTTTAAATATGAGAGATAAAAGCTAAGTTATTAGCTTATTGTGAACATGATAATATACTATAAGTTAAGTAAAAGTTAATAAATATAAATTGATTTAATATCAGAGATTTAAAAAAAAATATCTTATAAAAAAAGGGTCTCCATTTTATAAATATTTTTCTAAATCGAACTTGTTCTTACATAAATAGATTATAAGGGAAATTAAAAAGATAAATAATATATCAAAAAGAATAGACTATCTTACCAACATCCAAAAATTTTAACATATCGTTTACACATCTAAATAATAATGAATTTGATAATAATTATTTTAAAGATATATAGTATAATGTGAAATATAGATATTATATATATATATATATAAACGATAAAATTGAAGATTAGATAATTAAGAAACATAAAAGATATAAAGTTATTATTATCCATTTGAATTGATTATAAAAACATTCAAAATCAATATATATGGAGTGAAGTCGATCAGAATCAACATTGTAGCTCGAAAATAGTCGCCTTTTATAATACTCCCTCCGTTTCATAAAATGTGTCTTTTTAGCTCTAAAATTTTGTTTCAAAGTACATGTCTTTTTACATTTTTGGCATTTACTTTACAAATTTACCCTTATAATCATTAGCAGTTTATTAGTAGTGGTTTTCAATAAAGTAAAAAAGTGAGGTAATAATTAGGGGTAAAATAGTACATTTGATAGTTTCCTTAATATATGTGCAAATTTTTAAAGAGACACATTTAATGAAACAGGGGAGTAGATATTGATTAATGATTTGAACTTTCGCACTTTTATTGGGGAATCGGGTGATTGGGATCGTCTATCATACGTGATAATATGTCCCTACTAATAGGAGGGGTTTATTTCATTGTGCAGACTGCAAAACCTGATTTTAATCACGTGTGATTATATGAGTTGAGCTCGAAGGGGAAGACAGACATGAGACGCCGTCCTGGACCTAAGACTAAAATTAGGAATGCTTACCTAACCACCAAATGACGACAAGGGCAAAATCGTCATTCGCGGATTCCCACCCACTCACATCCCAGGCTCCCCCTCAAACTCTAACTGGGCCCTGACGGCGGAAGTGTCTCCGTGACTAGTTAGTAGTCACTCCGCACCGAACCTTCCCAAAATCTTGTCAATTTCCCTCCCCATTTCGAAAAATATCACATGTATTCATTAGTTAAATAATTCTTAATTATTTATTCCAATTTGTACAACAACTACAAACGTGCTTCCAAGAATTGTAGTAGGCATGGCATCTTTGTAAGAGGAGCACTTGCACGTGAATATACATGCCACTATTTAAATACTATTTACATAACAAGAAATAATAACTTCTGACCTTTGTCGCATCAAATCGGTCAATTATATCGGTTTGATTAGGTTCGAGTTCGGTCATTTTAGATTTAGGTTAAGCATAGATTTGGATCAACAACACAACTGATCGAATCAGATCAGGTTACAGTAAGTCATCATGCGGGATTGAGTTCACCAATAGGCCGGGCAACAACGACAATTCTAAACGATATTTTAAATATTAAAGCCTTTTAGAGTTATTAAATATTAATATAATATTAAAAGAACATACAAATATATAAATGTATTAATAGAATTGACATTACATCCCAATTGTTTAGGGATCACGTCCGTTAGGTTTGGATCATATATTCACGAGTCAAAATCATGGTACTGTTAGGTTTTTTCGATAAAAAACAATCTTTATTCAACTAAAAGCGAAATCGTTTGACAAAATAGCTAAGAGCTTAGCTGGTAAAGACAAACTAGACGTCAATAAGAACATAATAAAATGGACATCAACGACTACAAAAGCTTCATTTCAACTTCATTTAGGCTCCTTTTGCCATAATTTCATCTACCTTCTCAAAGTCTCACAATGAAGCCAAGAGCTATGTGATAATGAATCCTAAAACAGTCTCAAGGAAGCTTAACAACCATTAATTTTCCAACAAAAGGCAAACAATTAGTAGCCTGAATCCGGAGTAGTTATAGAAGTCCTCGTCTAGTCTCTACTTTATAGCTTCAACTTCAACAACTTCTATATGCAAGCCATCATATGCATGGGACGGGCACTAGAAAAGGCAACTTCCGCTTTGGTATTGCTCCGACAATCCCAATGCCACAAATTCATTCCTCTACTACTACAACATCATAGCCAGGGGAAGATTTAGGGGTGGGTTGGGGTTTGCTCTTAGCCCACCCCAAATTTCTAATATATTGATAATAGTAGACAAAAAAATTCTAATATCCAAGTTAGTCTAGTGGTAAGACAGAGTATGTGGAGTTCAGTTTCGGGCAAGAAGAAGATGCTAGAAGTGAGGTGCAGTTGGGGGATGAGATCATTGCAAAGATTGATAACTTCAGGTATCTGGGTTCAGTTCTGCAAAGTGATGGGAGCATTGGGGAGGATGTGAGATCTCGCATTCAAAGAGGTTGGCAGAAGTGGAGGGCAGCATCAGGAGTTCTGTGCGATAGGAAGGTCCCGTTGAAGCTCAAAGGGAAGTTCTACAGATCTGTTATAAGGCCAGCGATCCTTTATGGTGCTGAGTGTTGGCCAACGACGAAGGCTCAGGAACAGAAAATTGCAGTCGCCGAGATGAGAATGCTCAGATGGATGTGTGGTCACTCGAGATTAGACAAGATTAGAAATGAAGATATCAGAAGTAAGCTGGGGGTGGCTAACATAGAAGACAAACTTCGGGAAGCCAGACTTCGATGGTTTGGTCACGTTCAAAGACGGGCCCCGAACGCTATAGTGAGGAGGTGCGAGCACTTGGAGTTTGGGGCTTGTCGAAGGGGTAGAGGCCGTCCGAAAAAACGCTGGATGGACAACATTAAACAAGATATCAGCCTACTAGGGGTTTCAGTGAAGTTGGCTCAGTGCAGGGAGAGCTGGAGGGAGAAGATTAGAGTGGCGGATACCTAGTAGCTGGGTTGACAAAGCAAACTTTCTTATCTTGTAGGATCAAACCTTCGTGTTAGATAGCTAGTTTTTTTCCCTTACGCTTGCCTTACTTTGAGTCCTTTTCCAGTTTTAGTTTGGAGTCTTGTAGCTTGTTATTTGTAGTGTTGGGTGTTTTGGGCGTCTGTCTTGGGTTTCTTCGGGCGTATTCCATTCAGGTCCGGAATACCCCCATCTTGACCCCCCAGATCCTGCATCTGCGGGACTACCTGGGTAAATGTTGTTGTTGTTGTTGTTGTTGTTCTAGTGGTAATGTGTTTAATTTTGTTGCATAGTGATTATTGTTCACATCTAATACAGTACAATCTGTCTTCCAACTTTATTTTTACCCCTTCCACACCTACTTATCTTATGTTTTTTACCCAAAAATTTTGGGTTGGGTCCACCCCTGATCATAGCTAACTAAGATCGAACCCTTTATTGGTTTTTGCCGGCTCTAAAATTGAGAGGACTACACACTAACAAAGAGCTCCATCAATCACACCTGCATTGAAAACTCCTTATGAGCATTTAGACAATGTTTGATTACTTCTCCCTTGAACAGTATTATCCTTACATTATTCCTTTCCAATATTTCTTACATTAGCAATGCCCACATCTTGAGTATATCCCCATATTCGTCAAGAAGGGTTTCAACCTAGTCGATTACTAGGTCAACCCTCTCACTAGACTCTTGAATACTCGAGAGAAAGGCCAATACTTAAGTTGGAAGGATGATACGAAAGATGACATGGAAACAGGGCCGTCCCCTGGTTCGTGGGGACCATGTACAATTTGTTTTACAAAATTAGAAAATTGAGTAAATTTTTGCTCAATAGAATGTTATAATTAGTAAATTTGTTGAATCATAAAGTTTTATTACTAGTGAGTAATATAGTTGTTGGAAATTTTTTTGAAACTAACTTGCAAAAGAGGGGAAAAAAATATGTGCTAGATTGTATAAATAAAATGAGCAACTTATTTCAAAATAAGTATAGACTATTAAAAGTTTATTCAGATACTCCTTAGTATTTAATTATATATGGTAATTCCAACTTGAAAGAAAAGCTGAGGCCAGCGGCGCATGTTGGCTGGTAAATCTCAAAAATTAGATACAAGATAGTATTTAATTATATATTTAGTATTGATTGATAAATCATGTAGTGAAAATGTAGACATTTACAAAATTTACATGTATTAATAATCTAAGATTACACAACCTAACTACTAAGATTATAATTGCACAATTATTGCTATATAAGACATACTAGCAACTCAAAATAACATGACTTACATACATCGATTACACAATGTTTCTCAAAATCCAATGCCCTCTTCAAATTGTCCTCCCGCTTCTAAGCCTCGGACATAGCAATAAAATGAGCAGACTGTTCACGCTTGAAGATTTCCCGGGCTTCTACAACTTCATGTTGCAAGTCTTCACAAGTTGCGCTCAAGTCTTTCTTTTCAATAAGGAGAAGACCCATATTGTATTGATAATCATGGAGCTGTTTGAGAAACGGATAGCATTAGTGTTACAAAATATCAACTAGAACAAGAATTCCCTGAATGATGAAATACAGTCTCAGTCATATGTATTTATATGGATGACTCATATCAAGCAATTCATTGTCTTACATGGTTTCTTTAGCCGTCCAATGGTTCGTGAGGACCTTGTACAATTTGTTTTGCAAAATTAGAAATTAAATTGAGTAAATTTTTGCTTAATACCCCGTCTGTGAGAATTTATTTACTAATTATGGACGATGTAAAGGGTTGGACAATCCCGTGGAGATATCCAATGGGTCTGGTTGGGTTGACCCATGACCCACCACAATTCTTGTTGGCTAGCAAAAACAATACGGTGTTGGTCAGGTTGCTGGTTAACGTATAAGCCCGATATGTTTAGCCAATCCTGACTTGCGACCCGTAACGACGACGTGTCTTTTCAAAAATATATTTTTTAAAGGGATTGCAGATCGACTTATAAACCTAACAAGTTTTGCCCGATTTGTAAATCGCGGATTGAGTCAATACAGGCTACAAGCGACCCAATCCATTAAGCATACCTATTATCCCTCATCTAGTGACCATCTAATCATCATTTTTATTAGGAAAAATGACCTAAAATAATATCAAGTATAGACTTTCAACCAAAAATAATCCCAAGTTTGTAAATCATCACCAATAATACGAACTATCACGGAATTAACCAAAAACGATTCGGAAGCCTTGTTCGACAAGTTTTTCGGTAGAATTGATGATACGTGAAACCGAAATATAACATAACAACTTAAAATTTTACACTTGGTTGAAATGTTTTCTATCGTCATATCATCAATTCCACCCGAAAGCTTGTCGGAAAATGATTTTGGATCATTTTTGGTTGATATGGTGATAGTTCGAATTGTTGATGATGATTTTTAAACTTGAGATTCTTTTTATTGAAAGTTGACTTCAGATTATTTTGAGTCATTTTTCATTTTTATTATTAATAAAACACCCTCTTACGATATCAGAAGTCTTGTCGTTTGTAGAAAATAAAAAGGAAAAATATTAGTCCACCTAAATGGTTAGGCGACACGACTTCCTAACATCTATTTTAATGCCGATTTTTTTTTCATTTTCTAATAAATGAATGTGAATTAAAAAAGCTGAACAAATACAAGGGGGAAAGAAGAACCGAATATTTTTCTGTAGACGCAAAACGCCAGGCAAATATATAAACCTCCGAAAACCCCCTGGCACATAGTGAAACATAACAGACACCAAATCAAACTTTCCAACTTGCTCCTCCTCCCCAGGCCACATACTCTCCTCCAATTCAGGCCAGGACGCGACCTAGAGCTCACAGATCTCCCACCAAACGCCGCGTTTTCCCTTTCACTCCATTTAACTGTGCGCGTGTGCGCGCGTGTGCGAGCGCAATGTCCCCTGCAGCTCCACCATCGGCGACGGCGCCGGCGATGAGCCCTCCGGCGACGGCCGCCATCATCAGCTGGTACCGGGGCGAGTTCGCCGCGGCCAACGCGATCATCGACGCGCTCTGCAGCCACATGAGCGCCTCCGCAGCGCCGCCCGAGTACGACGCCGTCTTCGCCGCCATCCACCGCCGGCGGCTCAACTGGATCCCCGTCCTCCAGATGCAGAAGTACTTCTCCATTGCCGATGTCGCTCTCGAGCTTCGCAAGGCCGTGGCCGCCAAGAAGCCCGACCACGAGGATCAGCTCAAGCCCGAGATGGTTGTTGTGGACGAAGATTCGCCCCATAGTGATATCACTGATACAGGTATTACTACAACTTGATCCATTCTGCCAAGCTCAAATTTGTTCACATTAACGGAATTTCTCGCCGTTGTTCAGTTCTTGATTATTTTGACCCATTGAGTCGTGTTGGACGCATTCCAACTAGGTAGGTATGATATGTCCTTATTTTAATCCCTAGATTCTCTTTTTACGGGATTTTCTTAGAGTAAATGTTGTTGTTGTTGTTTGATCCCTCGACACCACATCCACTGGTCTGTGAGGTAGGCAGTAATTAATGATCGGACGACAGAAATAGGCTTGCAAATTCCCATCAATCATTTGCCACCTTCAATTCAACCCAAAGTGCAATTCCGGTTCTAAGTTGTTTGTTAGTTTAATACTCCCTCCGTCCCCGAAAGTTTGTCCGTCTTTCCTTTTCGGGTGTCCCTGAAAGTTTTTCCATCTCTACTTTATTTCCATTTATATCACTATGCTTTTACAATCTTACCCTCATACAATCTCATATATTACCCCCATTATCCAACTTTTCTCTCAACTTTATCACTTTTTCCTATAAAATTACAAACTTATCCCCAATCCATCCTATAAATTACTCTTTTTTATACCCTTTTTATCAACTTTAACACTTCTCATTAATTCGCGTGCAATTGTGCTTTTGGCCAAACTTTCCGGGACGGAGGGAATACTTTTATATGATGATGATGATGAATCCTTCATTTGCTTGAAATTGATTCGACAAATTAATACTGTAGATGCTTTGCTTTTCTTTTTCTTTTTATTTATTTATAATCTTCTTACATCATCAATTTTCTTTGTCCTGATTTGGCATTATATTACAGAGTATGAATATTAAAATGGGAGGGATGTGATTATCAGATCCGGTATTTATTGCACCATGGAACGAGTTCTTATGATGTGTGCTGTATTTTTTCTGTGTCTAACATGAGACTGTTCAGCAAATGATTTAATATTGCAAAGAAGATACTACTAAAAATTATAATAATCCGTACTAGTTTCTTTAATATATAGTACTCTCTCCGTCCCGGAAAGTTTGTCTGCCTTTCCTTTTCGGGCGTCCCTGAAAGTTTGTCCATCTCTACTTTATTTCCATTTATATCGCTATGCTTTTACAATCTTACCCTCATACAATCTCATATATTACCCCCATTATCCAACTTTTCTCTCAACTTTATCACTTTTTCCTATAAAATTACAAAATTATCCCCAACCAATCTTATAAATTACTCCTTTTTATACCCTTTTCATCAACTTTAACACTTCTCATTAATTCGCGTGCAAATGTGCTTTTGGCCAAACTTTCTGGGACGGAGGGAGTAGTATATAAATCTTGAAAAAAAAAAAAAGAAGCTTTTTTTACAAGTTTGAACAGCGCTATATTCCACCAAACTCTCAAGTATTCTTTGTAAATGTTAAGCAGTAGGTGATCATTCGATCACTTTCAATTGCCATGGGTCTTGTTTTCTTTATTGCTTGTGCAACCTTATTCAAACGTATACACCGTCTGAACATTTTATTCCATTTAAATTGGTGGAATAGTTTTCATGGCATTTGCGAAAAAAGAGAAAGAAAAGAGAGTGGGCAAAAGGTAGACTTTCCAATTTCCATAGGGAAAAAAACGAGGGAATCCAGGACCACATCACTCTTATTTTAAAGAGCGGTGGGCCCATCAAATAAAGCCCACTAGGCCCAACTTTGTCCTAGGCCCAACTTTGCCATGTGACAATTTGTAGTAGTGATCTAACAAACTACCTACTAGCCCTTGAACGTGTGGTTCAACTTCAAATATTTATCACAAGAAAGTTCTGCAATCATATGGTTGGTGGTGACATTAATGTGGGTCGTAGCTGTTGGAAACTGATGACATGAACTTGGAACTAATAAAGCATACCTACACATTCCTCAAAGTGAAAGCTTCATATATAATATGCCACTGATCACTGATAAATTGCGTATGGCTACTATTGTTGCAAGTTCTAGCAGATTCAATGACAACTCTGATTCATTGATGTAGGTTCTCAAGAGGCTCATGCCACTCCTGAACACACTGAAATATGCGACAATCATGAAGATTGCGGTGCTCGCCGTGAGCAGATCAAGATGACAAAAGGTTTCGTAGCCAAGGAGCCAGTGAAAGGGCACATGGCGAGTCCCTCGTTCACATTATCTGAAACACATTCTCTTAATACATTTGGACAAACTCCTGGTTGAACTGCAGATGCTGGCGTGTGAAGTTTTCGGTTAGTTATTAACTGATAGGTGTATAACTTGATGGCAGGTGAACGTCGTCAAAGGTCTAAAGATGTACGATGACATATTTACTGATGCAGAAATGTCCAAGCTGAAGGACTATGTCAATGAACTTCGAGCTGCAGGACAAAACGGAGAACTACTAGGTAGGCCTCTTGCAAGCCTATTTTCTGCTCCCATGCTCAGTTTACATCGACAAGAATCTAAAATCATCTGTGGGAGTTATAACTATGAGCATCATGTATGTTTGGCT
This sequence comes from Polygonum maritimum, assembly GCA_963924305.1. NCBI lineage: Eukaryota > Viridiplantae > Streptophyta > Magnoliopsida > Caryophyllales > Polygonaceae > Polygonum > Polygonum maritimum. Next base: position 20,837,362 of record OZ002737.1, on the reverse strand, counting down.
TATGTCTGGGCCATGAATTCAAACGTGCAGGTGACACATACGTTTTGTTTAACAAGCAAGTGAAGGGGAGCAAAAGGGAACAAGTACAGCTTGGGGTTCCAATCTTTGGCCATATAAAAGAGGAAGCAGAGAGCGAGGGGACTAAGAGTACGATGAATGCATCCTTGTTCATTGTTTTGTATACTTTTTCCGTTCTAATGCAAATGGCCGTTAAAACTGATATGAAGTTTTGTGCAGCTAATATTGAGCCTATTCCAGCTCTTCTCCAAAGTGTGATTGATCATCTGGTTCAGTGGCAGATCCTTCCGCAATCTAGGAAGCCAAATGGCTGTGTTATTAACTATTTTGATGAGGTATGAATTTGTAAAAACCATTGAAAGACAGTGACTCACTCTTCTTGTATGCAGTCATAGGAGACTTTAACAGCGTGCTCATTTTTCGTGTAGGGAGAGTGTTCACAACCCTATCTTAAACCACCTCACTTGGACCAACCGATATGTACTCTGCTGCTATCAGAATCAACATTAGCATTTGGACGCACTCTGGTAAACGATGGCGAAGGGAACTACAAAGGGAACCTCATGCTCACTGCAAGACAAGGGTGCGGGTTTCGCAACTATACATACAGTAGTTACATTTGCTAATACGGTTTTTCTAACCTATCTCCTAAAGGAGGAAATTCTGTTACAAATTAAGTACATGTAGCCTCTGTTTTGCAGGTGTGTTCTTGTCATGAGGAACAACAGTGCTGATATGGCCAGGAATGCAATGTGCCCATCTCCATCCAAAAGGGCGAGCATCACCTTCTTCAGAATTCGTCCCAACGCCGTCCAAAGCCACATTCATAACCGAGCCACAGCCCAAGCTCCACTGACCGTCTGGCAACCCGGGCTCCCAAGCCCATGTTCCATGATGATCCCAAATGGCTATGAGCCAGCCATGAACATAGCCCCTGACTGGAGACTCGTCCAAGCCCCCATTATGACAGTAGCTGCACCAATGCGTCCTATGGTAGTGAACACTAGGAAAATGCCACTGGGAGGTGGCACTGGGGTTTTCTTGCCTTGGGCGCTCAAATCAAGAAAGCCAGCGAAGCATCTCCCGCCACGTGCGCTCAGGAACCGCCTCCTCGCATTGGAGACCATGTCTGATCCAGGCTCTTAAAGAGGCAACTGGTGCGAGGATGTCTGCGTAATGAAGTTGTACAAACGAGGTCCATCTTCTGCTGAGTATTTATTTTGTATACCTTTGTTTTAAGTAAGGTAGAATATAGGGTTTTCTAGATACTAGTCTTGGTGCTTTGGTTTCTATTTAAGCGAGTGTTGAGTTATGACTTGTCCTAGAGAAAGGTTACTGTTTCGGATGGTTTGTTGTTGTTACAAGTAGATGATGGGCCAGAGTGACAAGGGGGGTGCAAATTTTGTACAACAATGTTTATTGTTTGTCTTCTTTTGATTGTATTGGGATTGGATGGACGTTTGCATTACAAGAATCTGATTTTCACCAAATACTCCAAGGATAAAGACTTTAGTCCTGTATAAATGGCTGCCCTGAAACACAAGAAACCAATCCTTCGCTTCATACAACTTTATAGCTTCCCCTCGATGTTATGTGACAAGATCCACGAGTACAGAGCCGAACAACTTCTACACTCAAAGTAAGATGGTGCGTGGAAGCGGTATCATCAAATATGTGCATGAGACACTTAAAATGCTAGCAGTTTTGAGCAGTAAAAGGATAGGGAAGTTAAATCAAGACACTCATCACAGCTCATCTTTCAGACTTGTTTCAATGCAGTCTTCATCCCAGCTGAACGGAAACTTCAATGTGGCTGCTGTATGTGGCATAGACCAGCCTTCATAGATAAACCTGGATAAATAACCAGCAACTTAAACATTGTACAGATCATATTCACTTCAATGTTCATGATTGAGATGAGCAACCGTGGTATAGGATATGCGAGTGAGATTGACTTGCTATCCATTAAAAATTGAAACATAACGAGAACAATAGTATTAAAAATTGAAACATCACAATTCATGCTTTAGAGCAGGGTCAGGTCACTCACATTTTGACTGGTGGACGCGATATAATAGACAGCACCTGCATATGCTCACCAGCATTTGTATTGCAGACCTGTGACAGATCAGAGATTCAAAAGAGTATATGATAGTATCACCAAAAGATAAACAGAAGAACATCCCAATAATGTTAAAACCGACAAAAAAAAACAGTTCTTAATATAATTTTCATCCAATAACAGTGAGAATTGTTAATTATTACCCAGATTACCAAATATATCGAATAAAATTGGTTGAATTTAAAAAGATTTTTTTTCCAACCACGTACTGCCTCTAGTATCCAATTTGCTCTCCCTAGAACATCATTTTATGTTTTCCAAAGCTCTGTAGGAAGAGCTTGGTATAAGGATCTTTGCTGCAGTTTCCCATCTATCTACATTGGTCCCAAGAGTCGATGGCAAGTTAATGATGAGTGATGACAACCCATTCGGTTATGTTAATACTTATTTCATAGTGTATTAAAAAGCAACAATGATGTGTCTTGAGCTAAAATCTCATAAAGAACAGAAACATTCAAGATAGACTAAGAGAAATAGGCTGTCAAATAACTTGTAATGATCTGTGGTACCATACTGAAACAGACGGAACAGTTTTCATTGGACAAGTAGAGTCTTTTTCAAATGGAAAATCCTAATGTTCATACATGCTGAATGTTGGATAAAGTGAACAAGTATACCAGAATCCCTCATAATGAGGGCAAGAGTAGCTTTTAACCATTTACATAGTCAAATGGCAGCCAGAACCACAAAAATGAAATGTGCATTACCTGGTGAACATCATTGACTGGGATATTGAAAGTACTATTTGCGAAAATAGGGAAGCTTTCAGGGCTTCCAGGATGTTTTGCATGTGAATTTGAGGCTAGATACATTGTGCCAGTACCCTTCAGAACAACAGAAACTTCTTCACAAGAATGCCTGTGTATTGTCGTGCATGACCCACTAGCGAACGTTTGAAGCCACACTTCAAGCTGCATTACCAAGACAAAAACGCACAATATTCTTCAATGGAATACGCGGGGTACATACCCATTTGGATATGTTATCCAAATTTTAATCTCAAGGTTGTATGATCGACGACTCTTGTTTTTTTATTACAGGCTTACAGCAAAGCAGTTGTGAAAAATTTATGAAATCAATTGCCCTACAACCACAACCGTTACTTGCAAGAATCCACAAATTTATGAACTAATCTGAATAGAAGCACAGGTATGATGTTGTATCCTGAGAGAAGGATAGTTTTCAAATATGACTACAATCTAAGCAATTTATATATGATCAAGAAAGCGAGAGAGTGATGTTTCGAAGACAAGCCTCTTTCATTCCGTGCAAGGCTGATCCAGCAATTGTGATGTGTGAAAAACCAGCCCTCCCATAGCTATCTTGAGGAAGCTCACTGATATTCCTCACGATCGGAATTCCTGAATTGCGGATCATAACACTATCAGCACTTTCCGTAGCTACTTACCAGCAATGATAAGCATACGCTGCTAGAACTTCATTTCTACAGACCTTCTGATGAAGTATTTTCAGCTATACAACACGATGATCGCTAAAGCCTAATGCAACTTCACGCCAAAAAGAACAAAATCGGATAACTAGTAGTGTAAATCTCGTGTAATTGTCGGATTAGAGCCGAAACTGAGGATGTTTTCTGAGATTAATTTATGAAATCAATCTCGTGTAATCTCGTGTAATCGTGTAACTAGTAGCGTCAGATACAAATCAATACAGCATCTGAGAAATTCGCACCTGTAATTGAGCACTTGGAAGCTCCAATAGCTGACGAGAACAGCAGTGAGCTCAAAAGGAAGACGATAACCAGCTTCTCCCTTTCTGGCATCTCTGTATTTTCAGCTTCTCGAACTCTCTCGTCGGAACACTTGTATACTCATTTCAGAGACGAGAATAAAACATTTCTTCTTCTGGGCTCGGACTTTGGGCCGATATGGGCTTCTCGGCCCATTTTTGAAGAATTTCGGAAGATTTAGTAATAAAACGAATATCTGAAGATTTTGCTGTCATCATCCCCTATATGCGACCAACAACCCTAGGCTTTGAAGCTTAGAATTGAAATTCTCATTAAGTTATTCTGACTGATCGTCAAATTGTAGTGCAAATTCTGCGTCTTCCTCTCGATTGCTCCCAAAAGCAGGCATGCTCGACCCACGAGATGCTCTTGTTAAGGAGGTAGTGCAGATTCTCCATGACTGCTTTTATCAATTCTAAACGTCTGTATACTTTGATGATGACGGGGAAACCATAACCCCTAAAACGTGTGGATTTCCATGTTGCAGATTAAAGCCCACGAGGTTGCCATTGCAGAACTCAATCATGTCTCGGCCTCTCGGGTAATTGATCCCATCCGTGTACTGGTGACATTGAATTCATTTCCAATTTCCTCTCTAGAATCAGAAGCTCCTCAATAAGTATGCTGTATTTCATCTTGGCCAAACTATAGAGAATAGTCCTATCGATATATTTCACCTTGAACTTGCTCTGAAATGTTTTCTGCAGTGTGTATACTTTCTGGTAATCCACAAGCTATTAAAACTCAATCACTACCAAGTGTATAACCTGAAAGTTTTGCCCTAAGATGTAAGAAGTACTTTACTTTTGAGAAGATAAATCAGTTCTTTTATGGAAACAGAGGTTGAATGCATCTAAGCAATCATGAGAGAAGCTCTTCTGATCAGATCCTCGATAGCCAATGTGTTTTATTGCTCATTGGCACTTCGAATGCTTTTTCAGTCCCAACATAGTTTTCACATAGTGTGCATCGAATGTTGAATGCTTTGAATGTTCAATTGTTAATTTCCATGATGAAAAATAAGCAGCTAGAATGAGGATTTGGCAGCATTCTATGTAGTTAATTTGCAACATACTTCTGCTTAGGAAGCTATACAACACCTCTTGTTGTTGGGTGACCAAAATTACCATTCACACTTTCAGGCTTTAAAGATGGTTGTGTTTTGAAGCACTCAACTGTACTGTTGTTTGTCATATTGATGTCCACCCTTCAGTAAACTACATGAAATCATATCATATGCAGTATAATAATGTCCCTGTTGTTAGCTTAATAACTCCCATTCTTTTCTATTGCAGACTGTTTATCAGAGAAACGGGAATCTGTTCTTCCGCACGACAATTCAGAAAGCAACCGCAGCTGAACAGAGTAAAAAGGGCCTTTCTAGGCCATTGTTTTGCATTGCTTTCTCTTAGAGTTGCTATGATGCTTTCTGGAATTTCAATCAATTACTGAATTGTTGAACAGGACAACTTGATTCAGCCAAGGCTCATTTGCAGAAGCTGAATGCACAATGATGCTGCCAATTCGCCATCAACACTTCTAAGAGGACGCATTAACCTATCATTTTTTATGCTCCAGTGCTTCTTGTGGATGTATGGAAAAGAGATATTGGTAGTTGTATTATTAAAGGCTTGTGAAATACTAAGGTTTTTTAGTTTTCACGTTTGATTTTGACATAAAGGACACCTAATTTACTTCATCACATTAATGCTGTCTTGTGGAGACCATCACTGTGGCTTCCCATCCTCACGCTTTCTTTTTCACTTGAGAAGCCGGAATGCCGTGACCATCCTTGCGAGACATTCACGCTTGTCGATGAATTCCCTATGGACCCAGTGGACCACGGTTCAGATTTTGGTTATGTTGGATTTCGGTTTGGTCTAATTACTGTTTATGTGTATTTTTCCATATTAATATGTACATAATTAATTTTTTAATTTATTTCACAGAGGTACGTAACTTAGGCATACATCTCTTTTAAATGGTTATATTCAGGAGCATAAAAAATTACCATATATTAGCTTAAAACTTTTTTTTTGGTCAAATATATTAGCTCAAAACTAGTTCCATTTAGATGAACAAATCAAAACTGCTTTTGACTAATTAGTTTTTTTTGATCGAATTGACTAATTAGTTTTTTTAGAACTTATTATACGTATACGTGTATATATTTGGATAAACTAGTCTTTCAAAATTTGCGTTATTGGTAGCTTTTATTACTTTGTACAGTAAGTCAATAATTAGAAAATACTAGAAAGCTTGCCCGTCCGATGGACGGACAATTTCTTTCACCGAATTTTTCTAGAAGGTGAAAGTTATAATCTTCGTCATAACACAATGTTGTTCTAATTAATAAATTGTGTAAGTATTTTGTATTGAATTGTCCAAAAAATAGTAGATAAAATAAAGAGAGAATTGGGTGGGGGGGGACTAATTTGGTGACAATATAGGGGAATGGGGCTCAAGGTGGAATTAATGGAGGAATGGGGCTCGGATGGTAACATGGTGGGCATTAAAACCCCCCACTCCTCTCCTCCTTTCTCTCTCCTCCCATTATTTCCCACCTCTCTCTCTCCCTTTCCCTCTCTCTCTCCCTCTCCATATTTCCCATCTCTCTCTCTCCCTAATTGCTCTTCCACCCTCTCTTCTCCTCTCTTCCTATTTCCTCTCCCCCTCCCTCGAGGTGGCCGACGAGGCCGACGGGCGGATGAAGAGACCGACGGGGCGGCCGACAAGGGCGACGGGCCGGCCGAAGAGGGCGACGGGGTTGACGGGGCGGCCGAAGAAGGCGACGGTGCGGCCGATGAGGGCGACGGTGCAGCCGACGAGGGCGATGGGGGCGGCCGACGAGGGCGACGGGGCGGCCGATGAGGTGGCGGACAAGGTATTTTTCTCTTTAAAAGCTCTAAATCTAGGTTTTTTTTAGATTTTCTAGATCTAGGGTTTTTGAAATTCTAGATCTAGATCTACGTTTTGTTTCGTTGATGTTTTTAGATTTGGATATAGATCTAGAATTTTTTTATAGATCTAGATCTAGATCGTGACAAGTTTTTAGATCTAGATCTAAAAAACAGTGACAAGTTTCTAGATCTAGATCTAAAAAACGGTGACAAGTTTATAGATCTAGATCTAAAAACGGTGACAGAAACCCTAGAGTTTAGATCTAGGGTTTTCTGGTTTTGTCACCAAGTTTTGCGGTGACAAACCAGAAACCCCTCTTTTGCGGTGACAAGATCTGCACTTGATATAGGGGTTTCTGGTTGTCACCAAGCTTGTGTGTGACTAGGGTTTTCTGTATGCGGTGACAAACCCGAAACCCCTCTTTTGCGGTGACAAGATCTGCACTTGATATAGGGGTTTCTGGTTGTCACCAAGTTTGTGTGTGATCTAGGGTTTTCTGTACGCGGTGACATGTTGAATGCAATTCAGTTTTTATGCGGTGACATGTTGAACGCATATAGGTTCTATGTTTGGTTTAACATTGTGTGCTGGTGACAGCTTTGATTGCTAGGTGATGATAAGTTTTTATATATTACTTTTAATTATAGCCTATTAGCTCAAATGGTAGAGCAACGTGCCTAGCGTACGATAATGTGGGTTCGAATCCCACATAGGCTTACTAATTATTTTTGATGACAAGTTTAAGTGCAATTTGGGGGTGGTTCTAGGTAAGGTGACAAGTTTTTGTACGTTGTAAACGCGATATTAGTTTGAGAGGTGACAAGTTGTAAGCGCGGTGACAAGGTTTTGTATGGGGGGGTTTGTACGTGGTGACAAGGTTTTGTATGAGGGAGGGGACTTTTCTGTACGCGGTGACAAGGTTTTGTTTGGTGGTGACAGGTTTGGGTGTCATGACGCCATGTTCTGGGATGTTTTTGTAGTTGTCACCAAAAAAGTCCATTTACCTCATTATTTCCCCGCGCCGTCCATTCTCCACATTGTTGTCACCATCCGAGCCCCATTACCCAAAATCCTCTAAAATAAATATAAAATATAAATTTATTTTATTTTATTAAATTCTAATGAGAATTATTTTGATAATATGACTTTTCTATTACAATTAAGTTTTTTAGCCGGATGAACATGTGTAGGGATTACTCTTTATAATTTTATAGACATTTTGGAGGAAATTTAAATTGAAAGCATATGGTTAGCTCTTTAGGCTTCATTCTCGCTCAAAAAAGAAGAAATGATAAGGCTTTGCATTCAAGTTACAATATCATAACATGATATATGTATGTAAAAAATAAGACATAGTAGCATGCATTCATAATCAATTACAAATAAAAAAGAAAAAAAAAGAAAATATAAAAACATGCATTTATTTGACAAGGATAAGAAAGATAAGAGTTGTAGAGATAGATAATTCACAAAAAAAAAATTAAAAACAATTAGAGAGAAGTCATTAATAAGAAGGGGAGAATTTTAAGTGTTGTATAAATAGATAAGATGCTCTAAGCTAAATGAGATGAGATATATAAGAAGCTACGTCTCAAATTGAACCAATTCTTACAAATAAAGCATGTTATACTCCGTTTTTCTGTTTTGGGTAAGAAAATATTATTAAGTCATTAAGGAAATGAATATGGTTATGGAAAAATAAAATGATAAGAAAATATTGATATAATTAAGTATATATATGTTAACTTAAGCTTACATAGCTATATGGTTATACAAAAAGGAGCTACTATAAATGAAGAAATAAGAACTTTCAAAATATATAGTAATTAAATATTTTTGAGTTAATTCCATGCCCCAAATCCTGTAATTTGTAATGATGGTTAATGATCGGGGTCAAGATTGAAGAGTTTGATTATATGGGAATCAGGTTTCTAAAAAAAAAAAAAAGAATAGACAATCAAAAAGTTGGATCAGCAATTCATCTTTTTGCTTAAAATATGTTTGGTTCATAATCACCCTTGATTTAGGATCGCAAATAACCTTTACGCATATTTTTATGTTATTTTAATTTGTTAAGGTACAAAATTACAAACTGATTCTTAAAATTATGTGCTTCACAATTCACACGCATCTATTATAATAATATCATTATACCAGTCAACCTCTAAAGCACTTTTCTGAACCAACTTAAGTATGCAGACCGATTCGAAAACCTAATTAGTTTAAGATCAACTCATCAACAGCAAAACCGATTTATGGTAGTAATTTAATTACAAAAAGATTAATTAGACAAATCCGTACTATATATAGTGATAGTGGATTATCAAAAATTTTGCATACCAACTAGGCCTGTCAATCGGTTAGATCGGATCGGGTTCGGGTCGGGTTGTTTCGGTTTCGGATATGTATCAAAGTCGGATATTTTAACACATCAGATATGATCGGTTCGGTTCAGATCGGGTCGGATATACATTTTATCGGATTAAGTCGGGTTATTGGGTCAACTCAAATCGGTTATTTTAGATTTCGGTTGTGTCGGATTCCGGCTCAGTCGGATTTCAGAGTAGGTCGGATCTAGGATGAGCTGGATTGCTTCTGGACCACGGTTGGGATTTCGGTTGTGTCGGATTCCGCTCGGTAGGATTTCGGACTAAGTCGGATCTAGGATGAGTCGGATTGCGATTGGACCACGGTTCAGATTTTGGTTATGTTGGATTTCGGTTTGGTCTAATTATTGTTTACGTGTAATATCCGCAATTTTTATAGTAAGAAAAACTATATATATATATATATTTTTAGTTCTTATGTATACAAAAGAAGATTAGAAATGTCATAACTAATTAATCCCTCTTTTATGAATAGAGGTAGAAATTTAAATAAAGTAAATAAAAATAAAATAAACAAAATATAATAAAATAAAATAAAAATATAATAAAACAAGATAACATAAAATAAAATAAAACACATCAATATGTTCGGGTCAAATTAACGAAATGTATAACCAACTCAATTGCAAACTCCATTAAACACTTGCAAAGTGGGCCGAGCCCGACCACACATTCTCCCGGCCCAGAACCGGCCGGCCCAGCCCATTACAATTCTCCCAGTTTGGATAACTCTGACCAAAAAGAAACAAAAATGAGGCTCTAGGGCTCGAACCTACGAGCTACGCCCTATGCTGCCCCTCCCCTACCACCAAGCTGGTGCGTTTTCATGTAGTACACGTAGACACCATTTTTACTTATGGTATGCCTAGAACAGAGGCGTCGGAAAGCAGCGATGGAGCTGTCCTCGGACCGCCGGGCTCTACGACGCTGTTGTCGAATAACCGGACAATGGGATGTATTAGGGTTTCGGATGGGTGAAAAGCCAGCCCTATAAATTGAAGGTTTTGCAAGGCAAATCTCACACTTCAATCTCAACCTCTCCACCATTGCTTTCCCTGAGTACTCCAATGCCTTAATTCAAAAGTTCCCGATCCAAAACCGAGCCAAAATTGCCGCCAAACACAGCCTACAAAAGAATCCTTTTTTTTCTTGTCCGCCATTCGTCTTCGTCACCGGGAGCCGAGCCGCCGCCGCCTTCTTCACCGTCGTCGAGAGCCGCCAGGAGTGTCGGAGAGCCGCTAGAAGCTGTCGCTGTCCGTCACCGGAGCTGCTGCCGTCGTCGTCGCCGGTCGTTGTGTCGTTGCTGTTGCCGAGTCGTTGTTGATGCTGCCTGCGTAGCTCAGAACAAAGGCAAGCAACTTCTGTTCTTCAATTTACGTATGGGCCTGATTCCTTTCTTGTTGGGCTAGTACTCTGATGTGATTCTGCCTGGCTCACATCATGGAATCGACACAGACATGCCCAACGCCCCCTTGTTAGCCGAGGCGCAGCCCGGTGCCCCCTCAAGGCACCCAAAGAACGACGCCAAGGCGCGGCCCGGTGCCCCTTGAAGGCACCCCACGAGCAACGCCGAGGCGCGGCCCGGTGCCACATCGAGGCACCCCACGAGCGACGCCCCGCATGACGCCGGTGCCCCTTTTAGGCACTCCCATGGGTGCCCGCCATTTGGTCGTTCACGACCCGCCACGAGGTTGGTCTCGTCTAAAGAGGAATCGAAGGGGTGCCTCGTTATCGGGCCATTGACGAGGCGACGGGCTAAGGATTTACAAGAGCAACTTCGGGCTCACTTGGCAATGCCCTGCGTGTCACAAGCCCGGCCTGAAGATGTATGTTTGAGCCTCCAAATGCTCGGCCCAAGCAAGAGCTTTTCGAAGCCCGAAACCCATTATGAAAAGGGACGATCCAAGCCCATTTTGAAGGAGGCTTGCCTGCCACACTAACTCCCTTCCTTGGCCGCCAAGTTAGCCTCTACAACGCATTAAAAGCCTTAGCTTGGCCGCCAAGGAACAACAATAAAGACGGCTGAATGTTCTTGCCTTGGACGCCACTCTTCTCCACCTCCTCACAAGACTTGGCGCCCACTCCAAGATGCTTGCCTTGGCCGCCAATTCTCTCCACCTCCTCTTGAAGCTTGGCGTCCACACAAAGTATGCCGCCCCTCCCCTCTACTCGTCCCTATATAAGCACAAAAAGGCCCTCATATTTTGGTAGATTGAAATTGAGTAAAGAGAGCTTTTAGCCCTTACTCTTTCGGTCTCTTCTCCTCAAGGGAGAAAGGGCCGAGGGAACCTACACCCCGCCGGCTTTAGCTCTCGTTTTCCTCACTTGGTTTCTTGATTTCATTCCCTTCTTTCTTGTACCTCAAAAACGCCTATACACAAGGATTGTAACGCCACTTTGCCACCTATTTTCTATACAAAAACTCAGTTTGAGATTCTTACTCATTCCTTGCACGAACACCTCCACAAAACGCTCAGTCGAACCCGAATTCGTCCGATCCTGGAAGTGAGATCACATCATCTGGTATCAGAGCCTGTCGACTTGAGTCTCTCAAGTTGTGGGGGTACGAATTACTTCCTTACAATTGGGTTTTTGGTTGCTCGAAACCCCTTCTTGCCTTTTTAAAGCCAGCCACGTTTTTCTTGTTAAAATGTTTTATATCCACCTTCGAATGCATCATCAAAAAAAAAAAACAGCCTTGTCCTTTTTGCTTTCACCCAAACTTCTTCTACTTTCTTACAAGCATCACTTGGTATATTTTTGTTTTCCAAAAAAAAGGAGCCTCAAGTGCTCGACCTTGAAGTAGATCTAGTCCTTAGATAAGGTGGTCGTTCTTGAGCACAAAAAAAAAAAAAAGTGTGCCTAAGTGCGAACACCGCTACTTCTGCCTCGTTTTTCAAAAAAAAAAGAGAAGAGAAGTAGTACTTCTCATAGCAAAAAAAAAAAAGAGATAGTATCTCTCCATTGAAAAAAAAAACAAAAAGAAAGCAAAGAAAAGAAAGAGATATAGTATATCTCCTTTGCGAAAAAAAAAAGAAGAGGTCGAGCCATAGGCCCAAAGTGATCCAGCCAAGGTGCTTCCCCCATCTTGTTCCACTAGCATTCCATCTCATTTTTCCCGAACCCCGAGCAACTAAACGCCCGACTTGTGGGGCTAGTAAATACTCGCCCACAAGCTCAAGTCACTTGTCCCTGATTTCCTCTTGGTGTCGCTCTCTTGGCGTGTGGAGGATAACTTCTTGACGAGAGATTTCGGTGGCGAAAGAAACGTTTCTATTAGAGCGTGTGAGGTTGAGCGCCACATAAAAATCGAGTCAAACACGAGTCAGTCCTCCTATTTTTACTTGCTTTTCGAGAGTGAGTGGGAGACATCGGGTGAGGTTTGGAAAACTTGGAGTTAACCACCCAGTTTCTCCAAGTTACCGGAGGGAGTTCAGAGTTGTGAGGGAGTGTACAAAAATTAAACACATCGAGTCAAACACATGTGTGTCATTGGATTACTCTAACCCTTACTAGTTCCGTGTTTGGTCGGCTTTGTGATGTTTAGGATATAATGGAGCATTATCTTAAAGAAGAGCCTACTCTCCAGTCCTTCCATGGAACTCAAGACTTTCTTAAGTACATGGTTTGGGAGTGGAAAGTTGAGCGTTTCTTTAATTACTATGAATATACGGACGAGAAAGAAGTGGCTCTTGCCATCCGTTGCTTTGAAGAAAATGCATATGATTGGTGGGAAGAATATAAAGCAGAATGTTCCTACCTTGGGTATCCGCCGATCTGCACTTGGGAGGAACTAAAAACTGTCCTCAGAAGTTCCTTTGTCCCTCATGACTATAGAATGCGCCTTGAAGTCAGATGGGATAGGTGTAGGCAACGTGATCGCTCCCCCCTTGCATACTACGAGGAGTTGTCAGAGCTTATGTTCTTTTCAAGCCACCTCTACAAAGACAGGTGTATTCTAACTAAATTTATTAATGGTTTGAACTCTGACCTTCATTTATACGTTAAGAAGCATAGGCTTGGGAGAGAATGCCCATCTCGTATGTCATACAAGAAGTTAACAAGGAGTACGAGTATCAGCAATGGAAATATTCCACCAAGTTTGCTCCTTCAAGTTTTAAACCTATCTTACCAAAGCCACAGTCGAGGGTCCAAGAGGCAAGACTTGAGTCTAAGAGAGTTCAACCAACGACTCAAGCTTCATGTGTCCACTATTCAAGGCCGGTTGAGGGACAAGGCCACCTACCCGCAACTCAACCCGACTTAGAAACGATATTTGAGTTGCCGTATGGGAAGAAGATCGACTTGAGCAAGGCCAAGGACGAATGGGTTAAGAATGAAAGACCTAAGGTCCATTGCGAGGTCAAGAGCCCTTTCAGCCAAGGTGCACCCTTGGCCCAACCCTCTCAGTTCACCACTAAGTGTGGCATACCAAGGCGAGTAGAGGTCGCTGATGATGGATCGTAAGTCAGTTAATGAGGGCGTCCTTAACTGGGTTAAGGGCGTCCTTTAGTGCAGCGGAAAATAGACTTAACAGAATACAAGATAAGTGGACACGAGTATTTATAGAGGAACCCCACTAAGACCAACTAGTCTTATGGGTAAACCTCTACCTCCATTGGAGGATTTTCAATAGCCGTCCCTTATCTTATTAAGAGCGAGTCCTTACAACTTAGGCGAGTCGTTACACTTCTCTGAGCTAAGCGTCCGTCCTTAGCCTCACTAGTAACACTCCTTTCAACCTAACAAGTAACCTAACACTCTTAGCTATAAGGAAGCTATCACTCACGTCTCTCACGGTTCGTTGTGAGAGACAAACTACAACTCTAATTGATTTGTGGTTTGTTTTGGATTTGATGTGGTTGGACTTTCTTTCTCTTGCTTCAAGCTCACTTGATCTTCTTGATCTTCGTTCGTGTTCTTGAATGCTTCGGGAGAGCTTGAGAGAAAGTCTTCAAAGTCCACTCTTGCACACACACATACCGCTATGCATACTCCTTGGAGAGTATTTATAGCGGAAGTGATTCTTGTCCTCTAGCGTCCTTTGAGACTTGGCAGGATCCTCGATCTTTGATCAACGGTGCGATGAGCGTCTTGAGGAGGTCAACTCTGTTGACGCTTGGGAAGCCTCCGCGTGGGTAGGGGACCATTGCTGGGAAAGCGACGTCTTTGGCATTGTCTACACGTGCCCAGACAAAGGAAGCTTCCTTCTGAGGACTAAGGCCGGACGATGATGTAATCATGTTGGGGCGGCCTTGATTTGAATTTGAACTTCGTCCGTATTTTGGCGCGCGTCCCTTCTTGATGAGGACTCCGTCCTATCTTGCGCAGGGACTCCGCCAATTACGTTTAGCTTTGGAAGTTCTGGTAACATGCGTCCCTACAGCATAGGGACTGCTGTTCACTTGTTGTCCTTTTCGCTCATGTGCGTCCACTGGACTTACCTGAGATCAAAACTTGGACAACTTATCAAATACATTTGAGTTTGTCATTATCAAAACAAGGGACGATTATTATTGGTTTAGATATTAACGACTGACGTCCTTAATATCGTCCCAACAATTTCCCCCTTTTTGATGATGACAAACTCTTTCAAATAATGCACACAGAAGTAAAGCTTTTAGCATGAGGAACTACACTTTGATTTTCTTTTCAGCTTAGATTGGCATGCAACACATTCTTTTAAGTGCGTTCTATTTTATTCCTAACTAACGACCTTTTGACTTGGCCGAAATTCCCCCTGAGCACATGCTTTCTATGATAACTTAAGGACAATCGCATCTCTGCAAAACTATACTTCCCCCTTTTGGCATCATCGAAAAGGAGAACATGTCGAAAAGCATGCAAGCACAAAGTCATAACTAAAGAAAGGTACACTTAGACAAAATGAAGCACAAATGTAGTGAATGGCATTCAGAATGAGAAACGAGAACGTTCATTACAGACATTCACAACAATTGCTCAAAACGGGGACAGCGTCCCATTGTCTTAACAAAAACTCAAGAAATGATAAATTGTTTCAGGGTTAGAGAAGGGGGAGGTGATCATTTTCTGGGACGCTTGCCAAGGGCTTTGAGGTGTTGCTCCTGAAGATTGTTGTTCTGGGCAAGGAGCTCGTTGTTGCGCTCAAGAAGGTCTGTGTGGACGTGAAGTGTGTCGTGAACCTGCTGAATTAGATCAATCATTATGCACTGGTTCTCGATCATCATGCCCATCAGATACTTCATAGAGTGCCTCTCAGCCTCATCAGGGACGCTCATACCATCGAGCTCGTCCTCGTCATCAGCAGCGTCCTCAGCTGGCGTCCCAACTACTTGGACATTTTCAGCTTCGTGATCTCCTTCTCCAGGTTCAGCAGCAGCAGCAGCTTGAGCTCTCCTCTCAGCTTTGGCTTTCCTTTCAGCCTCTTTCCGTTCCTTGTCCAGTTGGCGCTTAACGGACGGAAGGGGCTCATCACACCTGAGTTTCCCAACTGGAGGGAGTGTAATTTGCCTGACGTCCCAATGAATGCCAAAGGAACGCTCTTGTTTAGAAGCATAGAGTCCCTGCTGCTTCAGAATTTGCTTGACCAAGCCGGGGAAAGGAAGAGAGTGTCTGCCTCCTGTGCACTTGCCCATGTGTTCCAAGATTACTCGGGGCAAGTTTATCGGCTTGCGTTCCAAGAAAGCGCCCAAGAGAATACTATCAGTGATCTGAACAATGGACTTCTTCTCTTGGCGGGGGACGACCATGCGCACAATGAAGTGATGCGCAAGGACGCCCGTCTTGGTGAGGCAATGAGCAACTCTGTCCTTAGCAGCTGGCTGTCTCCCATTGAATATTCTGTTGAGGATTTCATCTTGGGAGAAACGGCCAAAGTTCTTGCACGGCAGATCGTGCAGAGCATCTTGCGGAGAAGGACGCAGGCCTAGCATTTTGCGGACGGTGCCCTCAGCAACTGAGTACTCGTCCCCATCGATTTCAAAAGTCCCCTGAGGCTTCCCGTTTACTTCTGTGATTTCGAACTTTGAGTAGAAACGGAGAACCTCATCAGGGTCAACATCAGCGGCCTCAGCACCCAAGTGCGTCCAACCCTGGAACTCAAGAAGATCCAAGAACTCTTGGCGCTGGTTCTCTGCCAGAAACTCGGCGGTGAAGAGGAGCGGCGATAGGATTTTCTTGAAGCGTTTCTGCTTGGAGCCATTGCTCACGATCACTTCATCACCACCATCTTCTTCATCTCCATCTCCCTCCTCTTCCTCAGGTTCCTCATCCTGGGGAGGGGCGTCCTCGTCATCGGAGGCTTCGTTCCGTTGTTCTTGGAACTCAACCATTGCAGTGTCCTCAGCTGTGGACGTCTGTTCTGTGGGAGGCGCGTCCACCGCTGGAGTCCTTGCCAAGGACTCTGTGGGAACGGATGGAGGAGACGTCCCTTGAACTTGAGCAGCTTCTTCGACGGCCGGAGCAGGCGGAGGAGGAGGAGGAGGAGAAGCTCTAGGGGGAGAGGGAGAGGGAGTGCGGAACTTAGCTTTTGGGGGAGGAGCAGAGGAGGAGCTGGGCGGAACCACTAAGATCGGTTTCACCTTAAGCGGAGCAGAGGGAGGAGGCGGCAGAGTAGCAGGGGTAGCATCCTTGGCCTGGACCTGAGGAGCGTCCTCTACCCTTGGAGGAGGTGGAGGGAGTTGACGAAGGTCCTGCATACTCGCTTGGATCGCCTTCTCAACGGCTGCTTTCTCTGCTTGCTCTTGCTCTTGGCGCGCCTTCTCCTCTTTTGCCAGTTGAATTTCGGAGAGGCGAATGGCGGCCATTTCTTCATCCATGACGCCCTCAAGCTGAGCAGAGGTCTTGAGGCGTCGTTTTGGGGCAGGAGGAGGGGAGGAAGGGACTGGCTTTGGTGGGGAGGAGGAAGGGCCTTTAATTTGGAGCGATTTGGACGGAAGGGGAGAGGAAGGCCTTTTCCTTTTTTGAGAAGGGACGGAGCCCGTAGGAGCCACAACAAACTCCATTATATCAGGAAGTAGTTTGGCGAGCTCGTCCACGGTTCCACCAAATGAGTCAGAAATGATTCCTGGCCCCATGAACGGTGGGTTGGTGTGATTGGTTTCTTGAAGGCGGGGCTTGACATATGTGATCATGAAGTAGTGGAGGAGGCGTTGGATTTTAGGAGGATGTTCGTGAGTGGACGCCCTAAGACAAATGTTGGCGAGCGTCCTAGGCTCCTTTTCAAGCCAGTCCTCAATGAGAGGGTCAAGGGGAGGACGGCGTTTGGGTTGAGAGGGGAGCCGGCCAATTGAGCCACTGTAAACAGAGGCTTTGGTGATATTTTCTGGCTCAGGCTCGGGTTTGAAGGGCTTCTCCAGAAATGAGAACCTCTTCGGCTGGGTTTTGGATTGAGAGCGGGATGGTTGTTTTTGTTGAAGAGGTTGGGAGCGAAGGGGTTGAGGAGGGGTGTTGGAGTGGCGGCGCTGGGTGCTTTGAGAGGAGGAATGGTGGCGAGGGGGTTCTTGTCGGCCGGAAGGTCTGCCTCTCGACTCCATTAATGACCGGCCTTTCACCGGAGGAGATCTCGAAGAGCTAGTGTTTTTCGCTGCCGACGAGGGTGAGGGATTCTTTGAGGCTCTTGTGTTGGCCATTTTTGAGATGGGTTAAATAGGGGAGGATTAGGGTTTGGAGAGAGATTTCGGGATTCGGTTGAAGATTTGGAAGATCTTTGAGATTTCTAAAAGTGTGCAAACAGCAGATGAGCGAAGAAAGGTTTTCGGAGTGCACAGGTGGGTATATATAGGAAGAAGACGAAGTTGGACGGTCAGGGGTAACAGGGTCTTTACACACAGCTTCCTCCACCCGCCTTCCCACGCGTGGCTTTCTTCTTTGCTAAGGAATACAGCTGTTGAGCACTGTTTGCGCATATCCCGAGATTTTCGCTGACGATTCGCTAAAACGGTTTACCTTCCCAATTTCAACCATTCAAACTTCTCACAACTGCAAATGACTCTGACCTGACGTCCTTTCAACACACAACACTACACAACACAGAACTGAACCACGGCGTCCCATTCACTGATCTCAACCTCTGTAATTGGAACTCTGTACAGACAACTCTCAGCTCTTAGCACGCGTCCCTTTGATCACTTAGAACCATTTTTGAAAATCAAGCAAGTACGTCCCGTAAAGGTGAAACAAGGAATGCTCATAGGACGCGTTTGCAAGATTCTCGGCTTGGGTAAGCTTAGAGTTCCCATCATTTCGGCTTATGATGAGGGTAGGGTGATCAGGGATACTCTTGAGATGAAAAGCGAAATGAATACCATTCAAGGACACAAGCGAATAGACATATCTTAGACTAGCGTCCTTTAAAGATGACTTTAATGCATGACACACCTTAAAACAAGTTCTCAACAAGACATAGCCAATCATGGAGGGAATAATAGAACGGGACTTGATCATTTAAAAGTTATCATCCCCAAGAGCAACCGGAGGTGCTCGTAGGGACGTCTATCAAGTGCTTTTGTGAAAATATCGGCCACTTGGTCCTCAGTCCTAACATGATCCACTCTAATTAATCCAAGTTCAACATTATCACGAAGAAAGTGATGCCTTATGTGAATATGCTTCGTCCTAGAATGATGAACGGGATTTTTGGCAATACTTATAGCATTGGTGTTGTCACACAAGATAGGGACTGTGTTGAGGGACGTACCATAATCTTCAAGTTGGTACTTGATCCATAGGACTTGTGAGCAGCACGAAGCAGCAGCAACGTACTCAGCTTCCGCGGTTGATAGTGCCACGGAGTTTTGCTTTTTGGATCCCCAAGATACAAGGCATGAGCCAAGGAATTGTGCCATTCCTGAGGTGCTCTTCCTATCCACCACATGGCCAGCGTAATCTGCGTCAGAGTAAGCTACCAGGTTCAGGGACGTCCTTCTGGGATACCATAGACATAGGTCATCCCGTCCCTTGAGATATCTGAAGATTCTTTTGACCTCTTGCATATGGGACTCCTTTGGATTTGCTTGGAATCGAGCGCACAAGCATACAACGAACATGATGTCGGGACGACTTGCCGTAAGATATAGCAAGGACCCTATCATTCCTCTGTAGAGCTTTTGATCTACACTCTTGCCTTCTTCATCAGCATAGAGGCGAGTGTTTGGGGAGATGGGAGTATCAATGGGTTTTGAAGAGTTCATCCCATACTTCTCAAGCATTTCACGGATGTATTTTTGTTGATGAATCCGCGTCCCATCTTTGAGCTGAGTGATTTGGAGTCCCAAGAAGAAGTTGAGTTCTCCTATGAGGGACATCTCAAACTCACTACTCATCAAGTTCTTGAATTCCTCTACAAATTTCATGTTAGTGCTTCCAAAGACTATGTCGTCGACATAGACTTGGACAATTAAGACATCTTTAAGAACTTTCTTTAAGAACAGGGTTTTATCAATGTTACCTCGTGTGTACCCGTTGGACAAGAGGAAGGACGCAAACCTATCGTACCATGCACGAGGGGCTTGCTTGAGTCCATAGAGTGCCTTGTCCAAGAAGTACACATGATCTGGGTGATCAGCGTCCTCAAATCCTGGAGGTTGAGCGACGTACACTTCTTCTTTGAGCTTGCCGTTGAGAAAGGCTGTCTTGACGTCCATTTGAAAAAGCTTGAACCCTTTGTGAGCGGCAAAGGCGATGAGGAGGCGAATGGCTTCAATCCTGGCGACAGGAGCGAAGGTTTCATCATAATCAATCCCTTCCTCTTGCCTATAGCCTTGAGCCACAAGCCTTGCTTTGTTTCTTGACACGCGACCATTCTCATCAAGCTTGTTCCTGTAGACCCATCTCGTCCCTATTATGTTTTTGTTTCTCGGACGAGGGTCCAAACCTTATTTCTTTCGAATTGATTAAGTTCCTCTTGCATGGCCTGAATCCAATCAGCGTCCTGGAGTGCTTCCTTTATGTTCTTAGGTTCAACCAAGGACACAAATGCGTTGAAGGCACAGAACGCTATGTTAGCATTAAGGGACTGATTCACAGCTGATCTTGTTTGAACTCCTTTTGACATATCTGAGATGATTTGATCCGTTGAATGAAGTCTCGAAAGATGGGATCCCTTATGAGTATCGTCCCTTACAGGAGTACATCTAGGGTCCGTCCAATCAGATTCATCTGAGTCAAACCCGTCGTCTTCATTGAGAGTTTCATAGAGTTCCCCCTCAGGTTGAGCGTCCTCTTCTTGACGCTGTTCTCCTTGTAGGCTTGATTCAGCGACCTCATGTTGAGTTGGAGATTCACTTTGAGATGGAACTTCCTGAACAACACTGGGAACTTCTACTGAGACTTCTTCAAGATTTTGAGTAGCGTCCTTAGGAACATAGTATTTTCCAGAGGACCCGAAATCAACTTCATCATCGGAGTCATCCTGCTGCAGAGGAGATGAGCGTTCTTTCTTACTTGGTTTATCTTTGTGAGAAGAACTTTCTTTGAACACAACATGAATGATCTCCTCAAGCTTTAGAGTTTGTTTATTGAAAACTCTATACGCTTTACTGGTGAGGGAGTATCCAAGGAATATGGCTTCGTCACTTCTTGCGTCAAACTTTCCAAGTCTTTCTTTATCATTGTTGTGAACAAAGCACTTGCATCCAAAGACTCTGAGATAGTCGATGCGAGGCTTTCTTCCATTCAGCAACTCATAGGACGTCTTCTTCAGCAAAGGACGGATCATGGCTCGATTGATAATGTAGCACGCTGTAGCAATAGCTTCAGCCCAGAAGTACTTGGGGACGCTATTGGCTAAGAGCATAGTCCTTGCCATATCCTCCAGCGTCCTATTCTTTCTTTCCACCACTCCATTTTGTTGAGGAGTCCTTGGAGCTGAGAAGTTGTGAGAGACTCCATGTTGATCACAGTAGGCCACGAACTCTGAGTTTTGAAACTCCGTCCCATGGTCTGATCTTATGGATTTGAGAGGCGTCTCAAGCGCAACTTCCACTTGTTTGATGAAGACTTTGAATGCGTTGAAGCAATCTGTTTTTGAAGCTAAGAAAAGAACCCAAGTGAATCGAGAAAAGTCATCTACAAGGACATAGATATACCTCTTTCCATCATAGCTTAACGTCTTCATTGGTCCACAAAGATCCATATGGAGAAGTTCCAAAGGTTTCTTTGTGCTGACATCGTTCTTTGACTTAAAGGACGTTCTTGTCTGCTTCCCTTTGATACATGCTTCACACTGTTCAATTTTCTCAGGATCAATTTGGGGAAGACCTTTCACAAGATTTCTTTGATGAAGCTTGAGGATTGTGCTTGGTCCAGCATGGCCAAGTCGGCGATGCCAGAGGTCAGCGTCCTCCTTTGACACAGATAAGCACAACTCAGATTTTGGCTTGAACTCCTGATTGAAGATGTAGACATTGTTCTTTCGGACTCCTTTGAGGACGACTTTGTTGGATTTCTTGTTGATGACGAGGCACTCCTTTGAGTCAAATGTGACTAAGTTTTCACCTTGATCACACATTTGAGAGACGCTTAGGAGGTTGAAGCCAAGTCCTTCAACAAGGCTAACATTTGTCGCTTTGATAGACGGATTGAGAATAGCAGTTCCCGTCCCTTTGATCTTTCCTTTGCCCTTGTTGCCAAACGAGACAGTTCCTCCCGTGGCGCTACTTTGGATAGAAGTGAGATGGATCTGGCTTCCTGTCATATGGTTTGAGGCGCCACTATCAATGATCCATGGGCGTCCCCTCACTTCCACCTGCCAAAACAAGGTTAGTGTATGGCGACCCAGGCAAGGTGTTCCTTACCTGGTTCGTTACAGAAATAGAACTCTGGTTCTGGCATGTAGTCACTTATATTCACATCATTTGAAATAGCATGCTTTCTGAAAGAACTCTTAGATCGTCTAGGACGTCTAGGGTTAGCCTTAGGGACGGACTTATCATTTTCAATGTTATTCCTAGCAGCTTTGCCACTTTCAATGTCGTTCTTCAGTTTCAGGCAATCATATTTGAAGTGATCTCCTTTTCCACAGTACCAACACGTCCTATAGTAAGTACCAAGGTAGTACTTCTTGTTGGGACGTTGGATTTTGTTCTTTTTCATCTTTTGAGGGTTACAAACTTTTGAACCTTCCCCCTTAGCAATCTTCTTATAGATCCTATGACTAGTGGAGTTAGTGTAATAGTCCCTTTGACCTTTCTCTCCACTCTCTAGGACTCGAATTCTTTCAAGAAGGTTCTTGGTCTTTTCCCTTTCTAATTCAAGTTCTGAGGTTTTGCTAGCCTCAAAGTCACTAGGGAGAGAGTTCCTATTGTCAGACTCGTATCCTAAACCTCTTTTGGCTGGGACAAACACCATTGGTTGAACTACCTCAGTTACCGGGCTCTTCCCTAACACTTTCACCTCTTCCCTAAGCTTAGCGTTCTCTAGCTTAAGGCACATCACTTCAGTTTTCAGGGATTTAACTTCGACATACGAGAACTCTAGTTGTAACGAAACTGTAGCACAGTTCTCACATTCAACTAGCCTATTTTCACTTTCAAGTTCAAGTTCATCCATTCTATGTTGCATAACAACGCTTTCTTCCATGATTCTTTTAATGAGCTTAATAAGTTTGGTTTTGGAACAATTCTCTAAGGAGTTCATCATGGATTCACGAGTTACCTCTTGTTCCTTTTCAGAAGCGTCCTCTTCAAGGACTGGGGCGTCCTCCACAGCCATGTACGCCACTTGCTCATCATCTGAGGCGTCCTCTACGGCTATGTACGCCACTGGTCCTTCTGGTTCTTCATCATCAGAACTCACATTATCCCATGCGGCACGCTCCCAAGAGAGCTTTCATCTTCATTTCTTTTGAGTTTAGTCCCGTAGTACACCTTTTAGCAAAGTGTCCTTTCTTGTTACATTTGTAGCAAGTAAGTTCCTTCATCTCTGCCTCTGTATACTTGGGACTCTCCTTTTTGTAAGGCATCTTGTGTTTCTTGGAATCTCTGGCCTTTTTACCCCATAAGCGAGCAACTTTGTGTAGAAGGGCAATCTCTTCCTCTTCTTCCAGCTGTTCCTTAGTCTTGCTTTCCTTTTCTTTCAAAGCTTGAGCACGCATCCTTTCACGATTCTCATTTTTATTTGCTTCCACCATTAGGGCAATATCTCTTTGGTGGCGCAGATACTCAGCGTACTCTGGAGTTGACGTCATCAAAGCAAGATCTGTCTGGGGGTTTCTAGCCAATTCAGCCATATCAGCTTCCCTTCTCGCTTCATAGCCTCTCAGCTTCCCATAGATCTCTTCCATATCCAGGGTTTTGTTGGCTGTGTTCTCCTTGAACGTAGTCCTATCAAAATTCCATTTTCCTGTAAGCCCATCAATGACTACTCCGACTCTGTTTCTCATTGAGACTTCAGCTTCTGGGATGCCTAAATTTCGCATCTTGGTCACAAGAGCTTCAAAGCGGTATGAGTAGTCCTTGACAGATTTGTTAGGAAGCATTCTGAAGGCATAGAACTCTCGTTTGATTTCAAGCTTGACGTCTTCCTTCATCTCTGCCGTACCCACATGGTACTTCTCAAGAGCTTCCCATTGTAGTTTGGCTGTTGCCAAATTGCTAACTCGGGTGGCGTCCCTTTCGCAGAGGGACGCTTGAAGGAAGCATATAGCCTTAGCGTTTGTTTCCAAAAGCTTGAATTCGTCAGGACCCCACTCGTCCTCTTTGTCTTTCTTGTCATCAGGGATGGTAAGGTCACCCTTCATGATCACTCTCCAGCATTGATAATTCTGACTTCTGCAAAAGTTCTCGAAGCGGATCTTCCAGCGGTTGAAGTTGCCGTCCGTCAGACGAGGAGGCTTTACAAAAGAGATTCCAATAGGTTCCATGTCCATCTTGTACCTGCAACTCAACAAAAATCTAGAGCGCCTGCTCTGATACCAATTGATGGATCGTAAGTCAGTTAATGAGGGCGTCCTTAACTAGGTTAAGGGCGTCCTTTAGTGCAGCGGAAAATAGACTTAACAGAATACAAGATAAGTGGACACGAGTATTTATAGAGGAACCCCACTAAGACCAACTAGTCTTATGGGTAAACCTCTACCTCCGTTGGAGGATTTTCAATAGCCGTCCCTTATCTTATTAAGAGCGAGTCCTTACAACTTAGGCGAGTCGTTACACTTCTCTGAGCTAAGCGTCCGTCCTTAGCCTCACTAGTAACACTCCTTTCAACCTAACAAGTAACCTAACACTCTTAGCTATAAGGAAGCTATCACTCACGTCTCTCACGGTTCGTTGTGAGAGACGAACTACAACTCTAATTGATTTGTGGTTTGTTTTGGATTTGATGTGGTTGGACTTTCTTTCTCTTGCTTCAAGCTCACTTGATCTTCTTGATCTTCGTTCGTGTTCTTGAATGCTTCGGGAGAGCTTGAGAGAAAGTCTTCAAAGTCCACTCTTGCACACACACATACCGCTATGCATACTCCTTGGAGAGTATTTATAGCGGAAGTGATTCTTGTCCTCTAGCGTCCTCTGAGACTTGGCAGGATCCTCGATCTTTGATCAACGGTGCGATGAGCGTCTTGAGGAGGTCAACTCTGTTGACGCTTGGGAAGCCTCCGCGTGGGTAGGGGACCATTGTTGGGAAAGCGACGTCTTTGGCATTGTCTACACGTGCCCAGACAAAGGAAGCTTCCTTCTGAGGACTAAGGCCGGACGATGATGTAATCATGTTGGGGCGGCCTTGATTTGAATTTGAACTTCGTCCGTATTTTGGCGCGCGTCCCTTCTTGATGAGGACTCCGTCCTATCTTGCGCAGGGACTCCGCCAATTACGTTTAGCTTTGGAAGTTCTGGTAACATGCGTCCCTACAGCATAGGGACTGCTGTTCACTTGTTGTCCTTTTCGCTCATGTGCGTCCACTGGACTTACCTGAGATCAAAACTTGGACAACTTATCAAATACATTTGAGTTTGTCATTATCAAAACAAGGGACGATTATTATTGGTTTAGATATTAACGACTGACGTCCTTAATATCGTCCCAACAGCTGAAATTTCCAATGAGGGAGAAATTGCCTCGAGCCTTGAGAAAGGCTCAAGTGAAGACATGCTCACGGTGGGGAGTCCGAGTAAGGGAACCATCGAGTCAAAAGGGATGAATGGCCTGAATGAGGTGAATGACTTCGTCGTGTTGGAGGACCTCATGGGCCGAGACGAAGAGGACTTCGTGGAGGAGGCCTCTGCATTGGGCGGCCTGTCAGCCTCCAAAGACATCTATATAGAGCACTACCAAGTCCAAGAGCTTCACGAAAAAGGTGTTGGAGAGATCGACGAAGTCACCAACGACATAGGCCCAAAACCAAAGTCTCAAGTGGACCACCCAAGCGAGTCGCTACATGTTGGTACTTCGAAGACTAAGGGTGGCGTGGTCTCAATGCCCAAAACCATTAAGTTCATACCAAAGACCAAAGAGCTTCCACCATCCACCCTTCCCAGCATCTTGAATTCCATGCCCACTCCTTCGATGGCTGCTCAACCGAGACTTGCATCGGCTTGGCCCGTGGAATCATTTGTTATAAAAGATGGTGAGCCAAACCCCATTGGGCCGACCATATCTAGGGAGTCTAACCTGTGTGCCACTTCCGTTGGAAGTGTTTCAACCGATGAGCTCATCGCATCAACTCTCAAGCATGAAGGGAGTTCATCCTTTAGAGAAGTTTTCTCAACTCCTTCATACTTTACTACTGATTATGAATTGGGTGTGACACATGCAAAACGTGAAACTTATTCCACATTATTTCATGCCTATGTCACATCAAAGAGTAAATATTCATGCATCCATCATAGTTCCCTTTCTCAACATATTTCATCTAGGATGCATATAGCTCAACATATTACAATGTTTTATCAATCTAAAAACTTGATTGATCTGAATCAATATAGGCCCAAAAAGAAAAGTGGTCGGGCTTATGCATGTAGGATGTCATATCACCTTGTGCTTGGAAATTATGATGTGCTTATATCCTTTATATTGCATATATTATTCTTTTGGTCTTCGTGTACTTATCTTATAGGCCAAAGGGATTCGAGGTCGAATCCTTCTCAACTGGGGGAGGATGATGTGATTCTGCCTGGCTCACATCATGGAATCGACACAGACATGCCCAACGCCCCCTTGTTAGCCGAGGTGCAGCCCGGTGCCCCCTCAAGGCACCCAAAGAACGACGCCAAGGCGCGGCCCGGTGCCCCTTCGAGGCACCCCACGAGCAACGCCGAGGCGTGGCCCGATGCCACATCGAGGCACCCCACGAGCGACGCCCCGCATGACGCCGGTGCCCCTTTTAGGCACTCCCATGGGCGCCCGCCATTTGGTCGTTCACGACCCGCCACGAGGTTGGTCTCGTCTAAAGAGGAATCGAAGGAGTGCCTCGTTATCGGGCCATTGACGAGGCGACGGGCTAAGGATTTACAAGAGCAACTTCGGGCTCACTTGGCAATGCCCTGCGTGTCACAAGCCCGGCCCGAAGATGTAGGTTTGAGCCTCCAAATGCTCGGCCCAAGCAAGAGCTTTTCGAAGCCCGAAACCCATTATGAAAAGGGACGATCCAAGCCCATTTTGAAGGAGGCTTGCCTGCCACACTAACTCCCTTCCTTGGCCGCCAAGTTAGCCTCTACAACGCATTAAAAGCCTTAGCTTGGCCGCCAAGGAACAACAATAAAGACGGCTGAATGTTCTTGCCTTGGACGCCACTCTTCTCCACCTCCTCAGAAGACTTGGCGCCCTCTCCAAGATGCTTGCCTTGGCCGCCAATTCTCTCCACCTCCTCTTGAAGCTTGGCGTCCACACAAAGCATGCCGCCCCTCCCCTCTACTCGCCCCTATATAAGCACAAAAAGGCCCTCATATTTTGGTAGATTGAAATTGAGTAAAGAGAGCTTTTAGCCCTTACTCTTTCGGTCTCTTCTCCTCAAGGGAGAAAGGGCCGAGGGAACCTACACCCCGCCGGCTTTAGCTCTCGTTTTCCTCACTTGGTTTCTTGATTTAATTCCCTTCTTTCTTGTACCTCAAAAACGCCTATACACAAGGATTGTAACGCCACTTTGCCACCTATTTTCTATACAAAAACTCAGTTTGAGATTCTTACTCATTCCTTGCACGAACACCTCCACAAAACGCTCAGTCGAACCCGAATTCGTCCGATCCTGGAAGTGAGATCACATCATACTCTGAATTAGGTGGGTTGTTCACACAAATCCAGAAAGAAAATGGCTAGTATATAAGTACACGTACCACTTTAATCATGGACATATGCAATAGAAGATGGCTGGTTATAAACGTACCACTTTAGACTAGAGATAATGGACATATTAACATTCCTAATTAATTTAGTTATGTACTCGTTATATCTGTACGTATATTATGGTCCAATTTATGTTGGAATACATAGAGATAATAGACTAGTTAGGAAATTACCACCTCAATAAAACATATACATCCATGATCCCTTAAGGCAAATACAAAAAAATTATGTTGGGATAGGTCATGAACTTATATATATGTATCCATGTATATGTTACTTAGAAATAATAATTAATTTTGGCCTTAAGAGGATTACTATAAGAAAATAATAAAGTGACTAGGTCATAGATGGAAAATAGACTAAGCATTTATTTGATTTACCTTACTATGAAGTATTAGGTTATTAATATTGTAAGTCTTCAAAGTAATTTATAAGGGGTATAAGAAATGGTGTTCTTGAACGTCGAGCTAGTAGTCATAAATCATTAACGAAAAACAAGTTATTTTCACCTCACAAATTATGATAAGGAATGCGATAACTTGAGAAGATATTTTCTTCTGAACAAGAAATAAATTAAATATTAATTTAATTCGTTATCGCTTTGGAACCGTATCCAAATTAGGTTAAATGCTCGAGTCGCCGTAAGCTCGCGGATCAATTCCTTAGAACTTCGATTTAAAAAAAAAAGCAAAGGCAAATGGATGATTCTCTTTTCTTACTCGATATTTGTGAATTTCTTTTCCTCCGTTATCATGTCTATCTTGTTGGGAACGCCTCGTTTGAATAAAATGAACTTAGGATTATTATTGCTTAGAAATAATAACCATGTTGTTCGTCTTATTATTATCATTTCGTATTGCGATAGTACTTGGACTTAGGACCGATTGATTGCGGCCTTGTGTGTTTAAATGTCTCGTTTGAGACTTTGTTATGGACTAGAATAGGGATTAGGGGTGAGAGCTCGCCTCTGAAACACCTCTCAAAAAGATGTATTAGGATGTACCTATACCCTAATACTGGGTCATGACTCTGCCCGCTCTACCGCTCCGAGGGGTGATAGCACCCTAGCTAGGTGCTCAACTATGTGGCTCTAGGTTCATTCCAGGGGTCGCCGCATATAAAAATCTTTAAATGAATTGCTGAATGAATATTTCTCAACTATGTGGCTCTAGGCTCATTCAAAGGGGTCGCCGCATACAAGAATGGATAATTGAATCGTTGAAATGGGTATTCCTCGGGTGGCCCTTGACTCTTATGAGTTGCCATATCCGAAATCGTTAAATAAAGTGTACTGTTGAAGTTGAATTGTTTTACTAAACCTTGATGTGCATTAATAAGTTCCCAACAAAATCGTAATCACCTTTCGTTCCTAGGAATCACTTCTTTGTGATTTCCTATTTTCAAAAGAAAGTCCGTTATTCACCTCCCTTCAGATTTGCCCCTTTCATTATCGTCTGAGTTGTATTCGAATGAAGCCTCGTTGTCTAAATTATATTACACCCTCACCTCCAAAGAACCTGATTTGTCATGCATCGTTCAGTTCCCTTCGGACCTCGATGCCGACATACTTAGCCTTTTAAGAACCTAGTCATATTCTACCACTTGCTTAGTCTCGTGTTAGACTAACACCAGTTTCTTTTCTTCCCGACATTGGTCGGCTGGTATTTCCTGCTTTTATGGAAATATCAGAAAGTAAAGACAGGTGTACCGAAGACCAAAGACGAAGACTTGAGGATTTAAAGGAAGGAAGATTTTCAAGAGGTTCAAATTATTTTCGATATTTTGGAATTTCCTATTTTATTATAACCGTCATTTATTTCCGCTGCAAAAGGGATTTATATATCTTCTTCACTCGAGAATGTAATTTTGTATCATTGATCATTGATTTCTAATTATGTATCAGGTATCGATCACTTTTGATGTAATATAAGTTCAATATTTTGTTTTTATGAATCGGGTTGTGTTACTTATCGCCTTGGGTGACTTTGGATGGGAAAATCCGAGGTCACTGGCATGTAATACCCATAGTTGTAAAATAGGGGTGTTACATTACGTGTATTTTTCCATATTAATATGTACATAATTAATTATTTAATTTATTTCACAGAGGTACGTAACTTAGGCATACATCTCTTTTAAATGGTTATATTAAGGAGCATAAAAAATTACCATATATTAGCTTAAAACTTTTTTTTTGGTCAAATATATTAGCTCAAAACTAGTTCCGCATTTAGATGAACAAATCAAAACTGCTTTTGACTAATTAGTTTTTTTTGATCGAATTGACTAATTAGTTTTTTAGTATCTTATTATATGTATACGTGTATATATTTGGATAAACTAGTCTTTCAAAATTTGCGTTATTGGTAGTTTTTATTACTTTGTACAGTAAGTCAATAATTAGAAAATACTAGAAAGCTTGCCCGTCCGATGGTCGGACAATTTCTTTCACCGAATTTTTCTAGAAGGTGAAAATTATAATCTTCGTCATAACACAATGTTGTTATAATTAATAAATTATGTAAGTATTTTGTATTGAATTGTCCAAAAAATGTAGATAAAATAAATATAAAATATAAAATTATTTTATTTTATTTTATTAAATTCTAATGAGAATTATTTTGATAATATGACTTTTCTATTAC